>CM049806.1:27027601-27045101 GCA_027422405.1 Ptychobarbus kaznakovi | reverse complement strand
CATGATAATATTAATGACTTTTTTTGTCTTTTAGAAATGCACGTTTTATAGTAGCTGGAGTTCGGATGCAGATATTAATTGATGTTATGTTTATGTAAAAGTTTGTATTAATTATTAGCATATATTTAGATCATAAACAGTTAAAACCACACATATAGCACATCAATGCCATAATAAAACATAATTATAAACAGTCTAAATACATTTAGTGTAAATGCACAAACGCTGCAGCTTAATCATAAAAATACTGCAATTATATTCCATTACTCCTTTAATGCATTTAATAATTGAAGCAGTGCCTCTCGCTATGTTTCCATCACACTGTTATTATACGCAATTTTGAAGTATCTCATCAGAAACGATTGATGGAATACCAAATTATGAATTAAAATCCCTTAATTTGCAAAACATGTTTTTATGCTTGCTTGAGGTGGTTTTTGACTCATGTAAATAATAGATGGAGACACATTTACCGAATCATTCCTTCATGTGCGTTGAAAAAGTCGTGTGAGTTTCCGCGATGGGACTAGATTGAGTAAGCAGCTGACCGATCTCGTTTACAGCATCTGAAATGTTGTTTGGGTCGTTCTGAAATGCCTGAGCAAAGTCTTTTTTTAAATTGAGTTATGCAAGTAAAGAATGTGACGATGTTTACATGTACCATATAGAATCACTTGGACAAACAAACATATACTGATAGCCAACGTTACAAGTCTGTTCTGATTAGCTCCTGTATTTGCATTCGTGTGTGTGTGTGTGGGTGTGTGTGTGGGTGAGTGTGTGTGTGTGTGTGTGTGTGTGTGTGTGAGAGTGTGTGAGAGGGAGAGTGTGTGAGAGGGAGAGTGTGTGAGAGGGAGAGGGAGAGAGTGTGTGTGTGTGTGAGAGGGAGTGTGTTAGAGTGAGAATGAGTGTGAGAGGGAGTGTGTGTGTGTGTGTGAGAGGGAGTGATTTAAATATTATATTTACAACTTTGGATGCATTGATGATAATCGTCCGCTCTAACTAACCCATGTGTTCTCTGTCTTGTTTTCTCCTGAACCGCTCAGCGACTGATAGATAAGTCTCGGGTCACGTGTGTGAAGTGGGTCCCGGGCTCCGAGAGCCTGTTCCTCGTGGCCCACTCCAGCGGGAGTCTGTTCCTGTATAACGTGGAGCACACCTGCGGCACCACGGCGCCTCACTACCAGCTGCTGAAGCAGGGCGAGAGCTATGCCGTCCACACCTGCAAGAGCAAGTCCACGCGCAACCCGCTGCTGAAGTGGACGGTGGGCGAGGGCGCGCTCCACGAGTTCTCCTTCTCGCCCGATGGAAAGTTCCTGGCCTGCGTGAGTCAGGACGGATTCCTGCGCGTCTTCAACTTCGACGCGGTGGAGCTCCACGGCATCATGAAGAGCTACTTCGGCGGACTTCTCTGCGTCTGCTGGAGCCCTGACGGGAAGTACATCGTGGCCGGAGGCGAGGACGACCTGGTGACCGTCTGGTCCTTCACAGACTGCCGCGTGATCGCCCGCGGACACGGACACAAGTCCTGGGTGAGCGTGGTAGCGTTTGACCACTACACCACTAGCGTGGAGGAGAGCGAGCCCATGGAGTTCAGCGGTAGCGACGAGGACTTCCAGGACCAGATGCACTCGGGACGCGAGCGAGCCAACAGCACGCAGTCTCGCCTGTCCAAGCGCAACTCCACGGACAGCCGGCCGGTCAGCGTGACGTACCGCTTCGGCTCGGTGGGGCAGGATACTCAGCTGTGCCTGTGGGACCTAACGGAGGACATTCTGTTCCCGCACCTACCGCTGTCGCGTACGCGGACGCACACGAACGTGATGAACGCCAGCAGCAGCGAGGGCTCCAGCTCGCTCCGGCACCGCTGCCGCGCTCCAACAGTCTCCCGCACTCCGCCGCTAACAGCAAGAGCGCCGCCTCGGACAACCCCGTCGCCACCGGCGTCAGCAAGTTCGCCACGCTCTCGCTGCACGACCGCAAAGAGCGGCACCCCGACAAAGACCACAAGCGCAACCACAGCATGGGCCACATCAGCAGCAAGAGCAGCGACAAGCTCAACCTGCTGGCCAAAACCAAAACGGACCCGGCCAAGACTCTGGGCACGCAGCTGTGCCCGCGCATGGAGGACGTGCCGCTGCTCGAGCCGCTCATCTGTAAAAAGATTGCGCATGAGAGACTCACCGTGCTCATCTTTCTAGAGGACTGTATAGTCACCGCGTGTCAGGAGGGATTTATTTGCACGTGGGCGAGACCCGGCAAAGTGGTGAGTTGGGACGGGCGATATGGGGTTTAAAATATATCTCCATCATTTCTAGGGATGTAACGATTCCATTTTCTCACGATTTATTTGTTTTTTTACAAAATGAGATTGAAGACATTGAGAAGGTGTCCTTTTATCAGGTTATTGCTGCACGTTTCTTTTGTGAAGTTGACTACAGAATTGAAATGTTAAAACCAACCCCAAATCAAATAAGCAAGTTACACAAATAAAATAAATCTCTTCATATAAACCAGCTAAGGCTTTGTCTGCGCTCTTTCCATTTAATATTAGAGGCAACCGCTGCATTTTAATCATTATCCAAACTAACATGCAGCACGAGCAGTTTAATCTAAATTAGACTATCATTTAGAAATTATCAACAGCAATGATAGTGTTTCCTTGGTTACCGCTGTAAACAAAGTGCTTATCAACAGCAATGATAGCGTTTCCTTGGATACCGCTGTAAACAAAGTGCTTATCAATAGCAATGATACAGTGTTTCCTTGGTTACCGCTGTAAACAAAGTGCTTATCAATAGCAATGATACAGTGTTTCCTTGGTTACCACTGTAAACAAAGCGCTTATCAACAGCAATGCGCTTTGTTTCCTTGGTTACCGCTGTAAACAAAGTGTTTATCAATAGCAATGATACAGGGTTCCTTGGTTACCGCTGTAAACAAAGTGCTTATCAACAGCAATGATACAGGGTTCCTTGGTTACCGCTGTAAACAAAGTGCTTATGAACAGCAATGATACAGTGTTTCCTTGGTTACAGCTGTAAACAAAGTGCTTATCAATAGCAATGATACAGTGTTTCCTTGGTTACCACTGTAAACAAAGCGCTTATCAACAACAATGATAGTGTTTCCTTGGTTACCGCTGTAAACAAAGTGCTTATCAATAGCAATGATAGTGTTTCCTTGGTTACCGCTGTAAACAAAGTGCTTATCAACAGCAATGATACAGGGTTCCTTGGTTACCGCTGTAAACAAAGTGCTTATCAACCGCAATGATAGTGTTTCCTTGGTTACCGCTGTAAACAAAGTACTTATCAATAGCAATGATACAGTGTTTCCTTGGTTACCACCGTAAATAAAGTGCTTATCAACAGCAATGATGCAATGCTCCTTGGTTACCGCTGTAAACAAAGCGCTTATCAACAGCAATGATACAGTGTTTCCTTGGTTACCGCTGTAAACAAAGCACTTATCAACAGCAATGATAGTGTTTCCTTGGTTACCGCTGTAAACAAAGTGCTTATCAATAGCAATGATACAGTGTTCCTTGGTTACCGCTGTAAACAAAGCACTTATCAACAGCAATGATAGTGTTTCCTTGGTTACCGCTGTAAACAAAGCGCTTATCAACAGCAATGATACAGTGTATCCTTGGTTACCGCTGTAAACAAAGCACTTATCAACAGCAATGATAGTGTTTCCTTGGTTACCACTGTAAACAAAGCACTTATCAACAGCAATGATAGTTTCCTTGGTTACCACTGTAAACAAAGTGCTTATCAACAGCAATGATAGTGTTTCCTTGGTTACTGCTGTAAACAAAGTGCTTATCAACAGCAATGAGTGTTTCCTTGGTTACTGCTGTAAACAAAGTGCTTATCAACAGCAATGATAGTGTTTCCTTGGTTACCGCTGTAAACAAAGTGCTTATCAATAGCAATGATACAGTGTTTCCTTGGTTACCACTGTAAACAAAGCGCTTATCAACAGCAATGCGCTTTGTTTCCTTGGTTACCGCTGTAAACAAAGTGCTTATCAATAGCAATGATACAGGGTTCCTTGGTTACCGCTGTAAACAAAGTGCTTATCAACAGCAATGATACAGGGTTCCTTGGTTACCGCTGTAAACAAAGTGCTTATGAACAGCAATGATACAGTGTTTCCTTGGTTACAGCTGTAAACAAAGTGCTTATCAATAGCAATGATACAGTTTCCTTGGTTACCACCGTAAACAAAGCGCTTATCAACAGCAATGCGCTTTGTTTCCTTGGTTACCGCTGTAAACAAAGTGCTTATCAATAGCAATGATACAGGGTTCCTTGGTTACCGCTGTAAACAAAGTGCTTATCAACAGCAATGATACAGGGTTCCTTGGTTACCGCTGTAAACAAAGTGCTTATGAACAGCAATGATACAGTGTTTCCTTGGTTACTGCTGTAAACAAAGTGCTTATCAATAGCAATGATACAGTGTTTCCTTGGTTACCAATGTAAACAAAGCGCTTATCAACAGCAATGATAGTGTTTCCTTGGTTACCGCTGTAAACAAAGTGCTTATCAATAGCAATGATAGTGTTTCCTTGGTTACCGCTGTAAACAAAGTGCTTATCAACAGCAATGATACAGGGTTCCTTGGTTACCGTTGTAAACAAAGTGCTTATCAACCGCAATGATAGTGTTTCCTTGGTTACCGCTGTAAACAAAGTACTTATCAATAGCAATGATACAGTGTTTCCTTGGTTACCACCGTAAATAAAGTGCTTATCAACAGCAATGATGCAATGTTCCTTGGTTACCGCTGTAAACAAAGTGCTTATGAACAGCAATGATACAGTGTTCCTTGGTTACCGCTGTAAACAAAGCACTTATCAACAGCAATGATAGTGTTTCCTTGGTTACCGCTGTAAACAAAGCGCTTATCAACAGCAATGATACAGTGTATCCTTGGTTACCGCTGTAAACAAAGCACTTATCAACAGCAATGATAGTGTTTCCTTGGTTACCGCTGTAAACAAAGCGCTTATCAACAGCAATGATAGTGTTTCCTTGGTTACCACTGTAAACAAAGCGCTTATAAACAGCAATGATAGTTTCCTTGGTTACCGCTGTAAACAAAGTGCTTATCAACAGCAATGATAGTGTTTCCTTGGTTACTGCTGTAAACAAAGTGCTTATCAACAGCAATGAGTGTTTCCTTGGTTACTGCTGTAAACAAAGTGCTTATCAACAGCAATGATAGTGTTTCCTTGGTTACCGCTGTAAACAAAGTGCTTATCAATAGCAATGATACAGCGTTTCCTTGGTTACCGCTGTAAACAAAGCGCTTATCAACAGCAATGATACAGCGTTTCCTTGGTTACCGCTGTAAACAAAGCACTTATCAACAGCAATGATACAGCGTTTCCTTGGTTACCGCTGTAAACAATGCACATAGCAACAGCAACGATACAGTGTTTCCTTGGTTACCACTGTAAACAAAGTGCTTATCAACAGCAATGATACAGTGTTCCTTGGTTACCGCTGTAAACAAAGCGCTTATCAACAGCAATGAAACAGTGTTCCTTGGTTACCGCTGTAAACAATGCGCATATCAACAGCAATGATACAGTGTTCCTTGGTTACCGCTGTAAACAATGCGCATATCAACAGCAATGATACAGTGTTCCTTGGTTACCGCTGTAAACAATGCGCTTATCAACAGCAATGATACAGTGTTCCTTGGTTACCGCTGTAAACAAAGCGCTTATCAACAGCAATGATAGTGTTTCCTTGGTTAGCGCTGTAAACAAAGCGCTTATCAACAGCAATGATACGGTGTTTCCTTGGTTACCAAAGTAAACAAAGCAGCGCTGTGCTTATGAACGCTACTCTAATATGCATCGTTCAGAAGCAAGACGAACAGAAAATACCACGTAATCTTTTCTAAAGACAGAGATACCGTCATGTAAACTCTACTCCAACTGTATCGTTATTTATTTGGCATCTCAAATTATTTGAATCGATTCATCGTTACATCCCTAATAATTTCTGGTATTTATTGTGATAACGATATCAATGACAATAATTCAGGGAATCTTACGCATCCACCAAGAGACAAAAATAGTGTTGTGAGCATACATGCTTAATGCATTGACTGTAATTCAAACTCCACACATGCATCGCAAAAGTAGCGCTGCAGGAAATCCCTAATATGGACAAAAGTATCGTTATTGCTGAATAAAACGCAGATAGAGAAATCTTAACTGAGGATACTTGAAGACAAATTGCGACATGGTTTATCTCTGTTCTTCAAGCAATCTTGGGTATTTTTTATAAAAATAAAGTATATTTATAATATAGCCATAGCCTTTATCGCTGTATATAATACTATTATTCTGTAATATGAAGCCACGTCTGATCACAAACACTTGACTGATGTTATTAAGTTCATTTGGAGATTAATGTCAATAAATGATAACAGGCTCATACACATGCTACTGTACTACATTTATTCAAGACTCAGACTGATTTTTTGTGCACTGACCAAACCAGACCCAGATTATAGAAGAAGCTCCTCGTTTAGCGATAAACTCTCCGTATTCATCACGGTTGGTCGAGGTTCGCTGAGAGCTAGGGTTGTGCTGATAGACCATTATTACTATCATCATACTACTCAAGTAATATTAGGGCATCATGTTTTTTCAGTGTTGCGTGTTATAACCAATCACACACGATTCCGTTGAGTTTATGAACGCAGTGGCCAATCAGAAGCATTCAGATTAGTCATTGGTGAAACAGCGGAGTTCTGTTGTTTGAGCTCTCTCGTGATTTCTCTCATCATATACCACAAAGTGCAGATGTACGTGCGACGTAAGTATAAGAGATGGCTCGAGGATGCTTTACAGAAGCAGTAACACAATGGACAGTCCAGAAACAAAACGGAGTAAACAACATAGAAAATTAATCGCATAAACAAACAATGGAACAGTTATGGCCAGTCTTGAAGAGAACTAGACTAGTTAAGAGAATAGTCTAAGCAGTTAATGTATCCAGCCGCTGGTCAACGTTAGATCCAGACGACGCTGTTTAAACCGCTCCAGAGAGAAGTTTGAGTTGAGCTTGTTTCCTCGGTGAACGCTGTGTGTTGATGTGCGCGCTAGTAAATAGAGTTGTGTTTCGCTTGAATTCTATCAATCAATTCCCAGTTTCCGTTCCAATGAGGTAAAAAAAATGTATTCAGTGTCTGTTTTTGCAAAACATTTAATCGCTCCTGAACACCGTGAACGAGAATCGTCCGGCTGCAGAAAACCGGACTCGATTAAAGAGCTGTTTGTGTGTAGAATAGAGCGGCGCGATTCTGGATAAATTGAGACTTTCTATTTTAAATGGAGTTTGTAGTTCTCTCACAACATTATAAAATGGATAGATCCGGTGCTTGATTCTGATTGGCTGAGCCACGTTCAAAGCCGTTGTAAATTACAAAGTAACACACACCTTTGTTTACTTTGTGTTGCTCGGCAACCACTTTGTTGCAACCACAACTGTTTCTGAGGAGCTACATTGTTTGGTGGAAGAATACTGTATTTATATCATTACCCTGCTTAAAAACAATAGAAAATGTAATGGTTATAATGGGAATTGTATTGGTTTTAATGGAAACTATAATAGTGTCTGCTGGTATGTGATGGATTATATTGCTGGGATGGAAAAATGCCCAAAACACACTATAAAAAGGAATTTTGTAATGGTTTTACTGGGAAAAGATAATGGTATTTTAATGGAAACTATTGGAATTTCTGTAATGGTTTCTATTGGGCTTCTATTGTTTCTTTTTAGCAGGGTACACTTATTTGCTTTTTTATTTTGTGAAACCTTACTACGTATATGGAATAACCGTATTAGAAAAACAATAATCCCCGTGAAGCCATGGTTTACAGTGAATTTATAACAGCTCCGCTTCACGTCGTACCAAACAAATGTTTAAAATTCACTGTAAAGCATGTGCGTCAGAACCATTGTATGTGGGTGGAACAGGACCCACCCACTTTTGAAGACTAATGATATTGGACCCACCCACTTTTGAAGACCAATGATATTGGACCCACCCACTTTTGAAGACCAATGCTATTGGACCCACCCACTATTGAAGACCAATGCTATTGGACCCACCCACTATTGAAGACCAATGCTATTGACCCACCCACTATTGAAGACCAATGCTATTGGACCCACCCACTATTGAAGACCAATGATATTGGACCCACCCACTTTTGAAGACCAATGATATTGGACCCACCCACTTTTGAAGACCAATGCTATTGGACCCACCCACTTTTGAAGACCAATGCTATTGGACCCACCCACTTTTGAAGACCAATGTTACTGGACCCACCCACTTTTGAAACCCAATGATATTGGACCCACCCACTTTTGATGGCCAATCATATTGGACCCACCCACTTTTGAAGACCAATGATATTGGCCCCACCCACTTTTGAAGACCAATGATATTGGACCCACCCACTTTTGAAGACCAATGATATTGGACCCACCCACTTCTGAAACCCAATGATATTGGACCCACCCACTTCTGAAACCCAATAATATTGGACCCACCCACTTTTGAAGACCAACGCTATTGGACCCACCCACTTTTGAAGACCTGTGCACATCTTAGCGTATCTACTGCTCAGCTACACCTAACCCTACCCAATACTTTATTTTCAACTTTTTAAGTATTTCCTTAATTTTTATTACAAATAAAAGCTTTTCTGATTTGAAATTTGAAAAGGGAGGAAAAAAGTCGAACGCATCAAAACTAATATGACACACGCTTTACCATCTGCGCCACAAGAGCTGATGATTGATATGTTGACTTGCCCAATCGCACATTGGTGGGCGGAGTTAGTGTTAAATAGATCATACTGTAAACCACGCCTTCACGGGTGTATTGCTTTATTAGACAAACAAAATGGAATGATTCAATGACTCGCTCAAGAATCGGTTCATTACTGGATGATTCAGTGTTTTTGAATGGAATGATTCAATGACTCGCTCAAGATTCGGTTCATTACTGGATGATTCAGTGTTTTTGAATGGAATGATTCAATGACTCGCTCAAGAATCGGTTCATTACTGGATGATTCAGTGTTTTGAGATGTGCATTGATAGGCGCAATCGGAATTTAAATTTTGGAATTGGAATATATTTTCCATTCCCAACAAACTGCTTGATAATGACTGTGATCTGTATGTTTGGCTTGGTTCACATGTCTTTTCTTCTCTTTTCCAGGGGTTATTGTCATCCCAAACCCAAGCCAGCTCTCCCAGTGGAACCGTAGTATAGCCAGGCTATGAGATGTGCATCACGCCGGGCTTTTCCTCCTCTTTCTGTCGCTCCGGAGGCCCGTGCAGAATCTGTGCATCACGTCTTCTGAGTATTTATTTGAGTTTAGCCGTTTTGACTCTCAGATGCATCTCTCACTGTATGATTTATTTCCCGTCAAGCTTGCAATCTTGTAATCCAGGGTGGAAAAGCATCGGCTTGAACTCAGTTTGCCGAGAAAGACCAAACCGCTTCCATCCCATATCCGTTTAATATGCTTCTATTTGCATATTGAACAGACTCCACCCCCGTTGTTGAAAACTTTGCACTGATTTAATTTAGTTTTGAGTGTTTATTTTGGTAACTACTTTAAAGAATCAAATAGATGTTTGGGGAAGGCCTTGATGCACTTGGCTTTAATATCTTGATAAGCTGCAATCATAGTTTTTTAAAGAAATTAGTTTGCACTTAATAGTTTATTAGAAGAGAATGGCTTTACATTTTTTGTGTGCGAGGACTCGGTATATTGTGGAGAATTATGCTTCAAAATTGTGAGCATTTATTTTAATATGCTTTCAGATAAAAATCTGCTTTGTATTATATGTATAATATTGTAACTCAGTGATTTATTGAGGCAAATGATCGGTAACTCTAGTGGACGTTTGTCATCATTACAGGACATTTATAAAGCAGAAAAATAGACCTATATTAAAAATGATCTTAAATATGCAGGTTTCTGTTTTCCTGTCTCTTGTACAAAAGTCCCCAGATGTATTTTGATAAAGGAGGTTTCTGAATGAAGTCTAGCAGACGCAGAGAAAACATATTTATTCTATGTACTACTAAAACAAGCCACTAGAGCGGTGGTAGAATCTCACCGTGTGACGCTATTAAACGTTTAACGTACATTTTTTTGTGATTAACAATCATTGTTGATGAAACGTACACTAACCGGGACGGACGAGGAAGCGCAAGTGCTCGTGTTTTTCATTCATGTGGTTAACATTTTGCATTTCATATTTTGTTCTTCATTAAAAAACAGTCCATGGATGTTTGGTCTCGTGTGTATCTGTGTACTAGTTAGACTTTAACCAGCTAGAACACAAACTAGTGCTGTTATTAATGGGTTTTTATGCTGAATATCACTTGTTTTGGGGGATTTTTGTTCTACTGTACATCATAACCTTTGAGAATTTTTTTATTTGACCACCTTTGTTTTTATTAGTGCTGTCATACGATTAATCGCATACAAAATAAAAGTTTTTGTTTGCATAAAATATGTGTGTGTGTTGTGTATATAAAGACACACACAAACCGCATACATGTTGAAAATATTTACAGTTATATTCATATAAATATATTTAATATAAACGTAATGTTTTTTTTAATATATACATGCATGTTTGTGTTTTTATATGTACATAGAAAATATACACCGTGCGTCACACTCATATATTATGTAAAAAACTTATTTTGGATGCGGTTAATTGTTTGACAGCACTAGTTTTTATTTAAGCTGATTGTATAATTGGAAAAAAAGTGCAGAAAAATTAATGCAGAGGAAGATTTTGTGCTAAATTTCATGCCTAAATGCATTAATGTAAAATCACCAAACTGATGATTACTTTTCTGCTAAATGTGCATCTGTGTACAGTAATGATAATTACCGTTAGAGATAATGCAAATATCAAAACATGGCAATCTGCAACGAGTGTAAAGTAAAACCCTTTATTGAAGACCATAAAGTCCACTTGTGGAAAGTCACAGTGTCTCCCAATAATAGCAAACCAGCGACCCTGTTTATAATAATCATGAAACGTCTGCAAATATAAAATGTGTAATAACACCAGGAACGAATGGCACTTGCTGTCTCTGCCGGGAGATCGTCTGGTTTAGAAAGATTTGTTTGTCTGGTTTGGGTTAAATTATGAAAAGCAGCAGACTCTCATTCTACATTTGTTACATCCATTTTTATAGAGTCTGCTTTCAACAATCAAAGAAATCAGATGTGCTTCGGTGGCATCAGTACTAGTCAGTACTCATCAGTAGTCATTAGTACTCATCAGTAGTCATCAGTACTAGTCCGTAGTCATCAGTACTCGTCAGTAGTCTTCAGTACTCGTCAGTAGCCATCGGTACTCGTCAGTAGTTTTCAGTACTCACCAGTAGTCTTCAGTAGACATCATTACTCGTCAGTAGACATCAGTACTAGTCAGTAGTCATCAGTACTAGTCAGTACTTGTCAGTCGTCATCGGTACCCGTCAGTAGTCTTCGGTACTCGTCAGTAGTCATCGGTACTCGTCAGTAGTCATCGGTACTTGTCAGTACTCGTCGGTAGTCATCAGTACTCGTCAGTAGTATTCGGTACTCGTCAGTAGTCATCAGTACTCGTCAGTAGTCACCAGTACTCGTCAGTAGTCACAAGTACTCGTCAGTAGTCATCAGTTCTAGTCAGTAGTCATCAGTACTCGTCAGTAGTCATCAGTACGCATCAGTACTCGTCAGTAGTCATCAGTACTCGTCTGTACTCGTCAGTAGCCGTCGGTACTCGTCAGTAGTCATCAGTACTCGTCAGTAGTCTTCAGTACTCGTCAGTAGTCATCAGTGCTCGTCATCAGTACTAGTCGGTACTCATCAGTAGTCTTCAGTACTCGTCAGTAGTCTTCAGTACTCGTCAGTATTCTTCAGTACTCATCAGTACTCTTCGGTACTCGTCAGTATTCTTTGGTACTCGTCAGTAGTCATCGGTACTCGTCAGTACTCGTCTGGGTTGGGCTCCAGCGGAGGCATTAAGTAGCTCTTGAAATGGCGGGGGTCTTCTTTGGGCTTTTCAGAAGAGAAGAGATTGAGAGGACAGGTTACAGACAGCACGCTCTAGATCAGATGAAAGCACTGGTGTTGGGGGGTGATTACTTTGGTCAGACGCGAGTGGCACTTTTTGGAGATGGCAGGCAGAGAGCCGCGGTGCGAGATGGTCAGCGCGGGGAAGCTGGACACCGGGTAAGGGACTTTTGGAGTCGGGATCACCACGTTGAGTTTTGGTAGCTCCAGAGGGAAATGTGAGGCATTTCGTCGGTTGAGCGGGTCGCCGGCGTGCTTGAGATGCTGCAGAGAGCAATATAAGAGTCAGCACACTGAATGAATGGTGTCTGTCAATTAAAACATTTCATCACACTTTATGTACCGCTTTCTCTGTCAAACTGCAATTAATGAAAGACAACCCAGGTTTAAGAAAAGTGCACTTCTGTAATGTACTTAAAGTGCTCTATTTTGTACTTCATATACTGAAAATAATTTTTTTGTAAGATAAACTAAGTGTACTCATCGGTGCTATTTTGGGACACCGTGAATATGAACTAAAATGCACTTTTAACATACTATCTCTGTATTTATATATGTATGTGTAGTACACTTGAGTGTACTAATGTATGTAAGACGGTTCAAGTGCTGACTTAGTAAATACAGAGATAATGTCAAAAGCGGATTTCTAACCTGGGAAAACAATGTTTAACATGTTCATTAGATGACGTCAAAGTCCTGAAACTGAATAATGTTATTTAAATGTTTTATGTATTCATTGAAGTAAAGAACAAAAATGCTCTCCTGAAGTAATATTCTAAAGAAGCACAATATTGAGCATTCTTGATGTTTTCCTTCATCATTGTCTGTTTTTGCTCACCGAGTGCATTCACAACGTCAATGTATGTACTTCACTGGTCCATTTGTGCAAACGAGGCTTCTGCATTGATGTTAATGTTGTGCGTTTATGTGATTAGTGTCTTATGGGATGTGTTCGTTCAGCTTCAGCTCATTCCCTGACGTCACAGACTGGATTATTGGCGGGAATTTTTCTTCCTCAAAAACCATGATTAGTGCCTTATTAATAATTGTATTTGGCATTTTTAAAGGGGTCATCGGATGCCCATTTTCCACAAGTTGATATGATTCTTTAGGGTCTTAAAGAAAAGTCTAACTTTGGTTAAAGTTTCTCAATGTTAGTGTAAAAAAACACCTTTTTAAACCTCTTGTCCTGACATGTCCTCTTTTTGGACCTAAACCTCTAACTCTAGCACTCTCTATTATAATGCTAATTCTAATTTTATCTGCTTTTTTAATAAAAAAAGTGACCCTCTAACATTTGCACTCTATTCTAACAACTTGATTTATTCTAGCATTCTTCTTTCTACTTATTTTATTTTTATTTATTATAAATAATGACCTTCTAACACTTGCATTTTCTGTTCTATCTACTTGTTTTCTTATTTATTATAAAAACAAAATATGCAAGCAAACAAACAAACAAAAAAACCTTGCCAGTGTTAGGCCCATTCCAATTCAACCACGCCACCTGGATCTTGTGGGCTGTAGCGAGATGCTCCTCAATTTTGTCAAATTGAGATTTGTGCATCATCTGAAAGCTGAATAAATAATATTTCCATTGATGTATAGTTTGTTATGATCGGACAATATTTGAAAATCTGGTGCTAAAAAATCTAAATATTGAGAAAATCAGCTATAAAGTTGTTCAAATGAAATTCTAAGCAATGCATATTAATAATCAAAAATTATTTTTATGATAGGAAATGTACTAAATATTTTCATGGAACATGATCTTAATATCTATTGATTTTTGGCATAAAAGAAAAATGTATAATTTTGATCCATACAATGTATTGTTGTCTATTGCTACAGATATAGCTGTGCTGCTTATGACTGCGTCTGTGCTCCAGGGACACGTTTATGTTCAAACAACTTGTAAAGTGAATTTTGCCTCCTTTAAAATGTTCAGTCTAAATTCTACAGTGAAGCGATACCTGTCGTCTTCCCTGCCGGGCGATGCGCCACAGCTGATCCACGGATGCAGGAATCCCGCTGGATTCTCCCTCGCCGTCTCCGATTGTCTTCCGCAGACTCGCTGCTTTCCTCTCGGCCATCCTGCAGAAAACACCACACTATGAGCTAAAGTATCTCAAACACAGGTCCAGACTGAACGAGTGATCCAGCGGATGCTGTGCTCTGAGAGTTCACTCAGTCGTTTGTGATTTAACTGACACCATCAGCATCTTATGGTTAGTGAAGCCATTGTTGTTTATCCTGAAAGCCCATAACAGTGAGTGATATCAGGCTGATCGTGTGTTCATGAAGACAGCTGCAGCACTGAGAGATGAATTTAGAGGTCAAACGTTTTCACGAGCAAGTAATGCCTGAGTGCATTAATTAATGCCTTGATGAATGTGATTATTGTGATGATTTTGATGAATGTGATTATTTTGATTATTGTGATGAATGTGATTATTGTGATGAATGTGATGATTTTGATGAATGTGATTATTTTGATTATTGTGATTATTGTGATGAATGTGATGATTTTGATGAATGTGATTATTTTGATTATTGTGATGAATGTGATTATTTTGATTATTGTGATGAATGTGATTACTTTGATGAATGTGATTATTTTGATTATTGTGATTACTTCGATGAATGTGATTATTGTGATGATTTTGATGAATGTGATGATTTTGATTAATGTGATGATTTTGATGAATGTGATTATTGTGATTACTTTGATGAATGTGATTATTGTGATGAATGATTATGGTGATGAATGTGATTATGGTGATGAATGTGATTATGGTGATGAATGTGATTATTTTGATTATTGTGATGAATGTGGTTATTTTGATGGATGTGATTATTTTGATTATTGTGATGAATGATTATTGTGATGAATGATTTTGGTGATGAATGTGATTATCGTGATGGATGTGATTATTTTGTTTATTGTGATGAATGTGAGGATCGTGATGAATGTGATTATTTTGATTATTGTGATGAATGTGAGGATCGTGATGAATGTGATTATTTTGATGGATGTGATTATTTTGATTATTGTGATGAATGATTATTGTGATGAATGATTTTGGTGATGAATGTGATTATCGTGATGGATGTGATTATTTTGATTATTGTGATGAATGATTATGGTGATGAATGATTATTGTGATGAATGTGAGGATCGTGATGAATGTGATTATTTTGATTATTGTGATGAATGATTATGGGGATGAATGATTATTGTGATGAATGTGAGGATCGTGATGAATGTGATTATTTTGATTATTGTGATGAATGATTATGGTTATGAATGTGATTATTGTGATGAATGTGATTATTGACTAAAGACAGATTCACCAATAACCTGCCGGATTTATCTCAACTGCTCTGTGTACCGATAAATACAGATGAACTAGACACAATGACTAGCAACATGGGAACTATCTTCTTTAATACGTTAGAAACTGTTGCCCCCATCAGATTAAAAAAGGTTAGAGATAAACGTGCTGCACCATGGTACAACAGTTATACCCATTCTCTCAAGAAAGAAACTCATAATCTTGAGCGCAAATGGAGAAAAACGTCTTAAGAATTGCTGTAAAAACAGTATGTCCAGCTATAGAGAGGCTCTAAAAGCTGCCAGGACCGAGCATATCCGCAAACTCATAGATAACAAAGCGCTCTATAAATAATCTTGAAGTGAGTTATTTTGACGATGGTGTTCGTACCGCAGGTCTCTGAAGCAGGGGTGCTGCAGCACTGTGCGGGCGCTGATGCGCTCCTCGGGGTCGTAGGTCAACATCTGGTGCAGCAGAGACAGAGCCGCTGCAGAGCAGTGAGGAATCAGATGGGAAATCCCACAGCCTTTACGAGGAGGGAACTCGAAGCGCATCGCACGAGACCTTCAACACAAACAGACTCGCGTGAGATCCCAACCCTCTATTTGAGCTAAAACTGAAACTCCTTATCGGGAAATCAAGCGTTCTGTCAGTTTGGCCTTGGCTTCTATATGCTATACTCTACAACAGGGGTCACCACACTCGGTGTCCTGCAGAGTTCAGCTCCAATTTGCCTCAACACACCTGTCTTGAAGTTTCAAGTACCAAGCAAGACCTTGATTAGCTGCTTCAGGTGTGTTTGATTAGGGTTGGAGCTAAACTCTGCAGGGACACCGGCCCTCCAGGACCGAGTGTGGTGACCCCTGCTCTACAACTGTGCTTTATTATACATGTTATGAAAGTCGTGATGTTTCAGGGGCCAGTTGTTCAAACAGTGATCTGGATTTGTGAATCCCATGTTTTGCTATCTGCAGTGTGTGTGTGTGTGTGTGTGTGTGTGTGTGTGTGTGTGTTGTGTGTGTGTGTGTGTGTGTGTGTGTGTGTGTGTGTGTGTGTGTGTGTGTGTGTGTGTGTGTGTGTGTGTGTGTGTGTGTGTGTGTGTGTGTGTGTGTGTGTCACAGAAGTAAAACCCACCTTTCTTCTGTGCCGGTTTATCAAAGCTAAATGGGATTGGATCACCTTGATCATACAAACTTCTGAATCTGGATTACTATTGTTCTACGGAGCCCCTAAAGGGACATACCGATGTTTAGCATTGTATCTACTGACTGGTCCATCTCTGATGATTGTGCCAATGTAGTTTACAATGTACACTTACAAGACTCATTATTAACTGTAAAACATTCATATTCTCATCATCTGTATTGCTGCTATGTGTACATACCAGGTACAACCCGTTTGCACATCCCTCTTGCACATCCCTCTTGTTCATATTACTATTTATTAAGTCCCAATATACTGTTTTTGCACATCTTATTTGTTTTGCACTTTTTATTCTATTGCACATTTTACTCTTTATTTATCTTTTTTTACCTATATATATATATATATATATATATATATATATTAGAGGTGGGCATAGATTAATTTTTTTAATCTAGATTAATCTAGATTAATCTTGGAATTAATCTAGATTAATCTAGATTAAAATGGCTCATTTGAATTCTGCCGAAGGCATTCAGAATATGTGTGCTACCCAAATAATGACTAAAAGTAAGTCTTTGAGAACGGGTTTCTCAAGCCAGGTGGCGCATTAGACCAGGGGCTCATCTCCTGTTTCCAAAATGCATCACAAACTTTAATCTCTTCCCGTCCCAATCCCACGAAAAAACTGGAGGAAAATCCCGTTCCACTCCCGGAAGAATGACTCCCATTCCCTCCCACTCCCGTGTTGTTGTTTTTTTTTTTTTTTTGCCGATAACTGTCAATTACAGTAAAAATATAGTACAGATCACAGCGTGCCCACCTTATTAGTTGAATAAAAACCCAAAATGTCGTTTTTTGTTATTATATTGAACTGA
>CM049806.1:27015101-27020101 GCA_027422405.1 Ptychobarbus kaznakovi | reverse complement strand
AAGGGGCATATTATGTTTAAAGTTTCTTCAGTTGATCTCTTGAGCGTGTGAAGTCTAAGCGATGTGTGATCTCAGGCGGTCGATGAGTTCTTCTCGAAGATGGAGAGTCAGAAGCTGGACGTGAAGGCGCTGCAGCAGGAGAAACACGCGCTGAAGAAGCTGGAGAACGTCAGACGAGATCACCAGCAGCGGCTGGAGACGCTTCATCAGGCTCAGGTCTGTGTGCATCCGCACTAAGAGCTCACAGTACGAGAGTTTTCTCTTAAAACATCTCCACAGAGCTGCTGAGACACAGAGACAAGTCTAGAGCTCAGAGTAAAGGGGGCGGGGCTTGCCTCGTTGTGATGTCAGCATGCTCATTAACTATGCACGCGGTGATTGGCTGATAGAGATTAATCTGGAGTTGGGATAACCTCAGAAACCATAAAAGATGCATGCGTGTGCAAATAAATGCAGTACGTTACTAAAATGTTTACATTGTGAAGCAGATGTTTTAGGATAGTTTGTGGCTTAGGTCTCCTAACCTTTCACAGATGTAGGAGCTAGTTTTAGCTCTAAAACACTTGGTGAAAAACTGTAGGAGTCCTAATTTAGGACTGACACACCCACTGTTTTTAAGATGTTCTCCTTAATCCGGTGAGTTATGAGCTAGTTTTATCCTGAAGATTTTTTGTGAATACTGGCCCTGATTGTATTGAAGTGGTTGGTTGTGTGTGGTGCTGTAGGAGGTGGACCGGCTGAAGGGAGAGCTGGTGGAGATGAATCTGCACATCGTGGACCGAGCTCTTCAGGTGGTGCGCAGCGCTCTGGCCAATCAGGTGGACTGGGCCGAGATCGGTCAGATGGTGAAGGACGCTCAGGCGGCCGGAGATCCTGTGGCCTGCTCCATCAAAGAGCTGAAGCTGCAGAGCAACCACATCACCATGCTGCTGAAGTGAGCGCTTTACCTGCAGACAGAGATGCTCTTCAGCGTGTCTCGGTGTGACCGGATCCTCCTCCGTCTCTTTCAGAAACCCCTACAGTGCTCCAGAGGATGACGCGGACGCCACAAAGCCTGCGCAGGCTCCGGAAGCACAGAAGGGCCGAAAGGGGAAGAACAAAGAGAAAGGAAGAGTGGAGAAGGACAAGCCGGTTCTGCTGGACGTGGATCTGAACCTCTCCGCGCACGCCAACGCTAAGAAGTGAGTTCAGATGAATGCTGTGCTCAGACGTGATGCTCGTGACACGTTTACTGAAGCACGAGTCTCTCGTCAGGTATTACGACAGCAAGAGGAGCGCGGCCAAGAAAGAGCAGAAGACCGTGGAAGCGGCGCAGAAGGTGATTCTCTTATTGTGCTTGCTTGCAACTAATATTAAAATACTTAATATTAAAAGGAACGTATCTTCAGTATGTTATAGCTGTGGGGTAAAGATAGACCGGTAATGTTTCCCGGAGGGCAACGGTTCAAAGACGTGCTGCAGGTTTGTTGAGTATCTGCTTTGTTTTCATCTTGACTCGAGGCCTTCAAATCTGCTGAGAAGAAGACCAAACAAACACTGAAAGAGGTGCAGACGGTGACCAGCATCCAGAAGGCCAGGAAGGTGTACTGGTAAAGAGTGTGTGTTTGTGTGTGTGAGAGAGGAGAGAGAGAGAGAGTGTGTGTGTGTGTGTGTGTGTGTGTGCGCGAGTGTGTGTGTGTGTCTCTCTCTCTCTGTGTGTGTGTGTGTGTGTGTGTGTGTGTGTGTGTGTGTGTGTGTGTGTGTGTGTGTCTCTCTCTCTCTCAATTTCAATTTTCAATTTCAATTTAAGTGTGCTTTATTGGCATGACAAAAACTATACATTTGTATTGCCAAAGCAATTGCAGCTGGGCTGCTCACAAGTAGTGTACATTTGAACTAACAGAAAAAAAATAAAATAAAAAATAGTAATAAAACAAATATTTAAAACGTATTAAATATGTAGTGCAAAATGAGTGACTATTGTAAGTATGTGTTAGAAATAAAATTAAATAAAACACAGTATAAGATTTACAGAGGAAAAATATACATTTAAGTAAAATAATGGAGTAATATGTCATATTATATTCTACATGTGCTGGAAACATCAGCTCAGGGCAGACGGAGTGTCTTCTCTTCTGTGGTGACAGAGAGACACATATTGAGCAGCAAGCACACAGCAGGTCTTGTGTTCTCCGAGCAGATACGCTAGTTTCTCCTGGTCTGGAAGAGTTGTAAATGTGGGATGGATCTGCTGTATTTTGTCGTAGAACACTGTTCGTATATCTGTGTATTTGGGGCACTCTGTTAGGAAGTGCAGTTCTGTTTCCATCTGATTCAGGTCACAGTGTGAACACAGTCTCTGCTCCGGGGGCAGCCATGTTTGTCTGTGTCTGCCCGTCTCTATCATCAGCTTGTGTCCGCTGAGTCTGTATCTGGTCAACGTGCTTCTCAGTTTCTTATCTGACACTGTGAACAGATACTCTGCCATACTGTACTCTCTCTTTAGGGACAGATAGCATTGCATTTTACTCTGTTGTTGAGTTTGGGTTTGCCAATGCAGGGCTCTAGACTAACTTTTTGCACTGGGTGCACTGGTGCGCCTAACTTTTTTTCTTAGGTGCACCAGCACAAAAGTTAGGTGCACCCAAATTTTCGTATAGGCAATATTGACTAGTAAACGATTAACTAACAATCTGGTCAACATAACGTTCTTTATTTGAAGCACAATTCTACAAGAAAGGTAACTTACTGAAAACGTGTTGGTGCTTAAAGTGCTTAAAGTTAAAACATCTCAAGATAAATGAAATAAAAATAAAATCTAAATTAAGTGTTTTAAGGGCGTAAAACTGAACATCTCATGGCTCAGTGTCTTATGGACTATCCTCCATTGCAGTCACATGCCCCTCGGATGGTCAACTCCTGTAGTTTGTCCTTCTTGATCTTTGACATTGGCTAAACCAGCTGGCCACACTCTCTAGCATCAACATCTTCCAGACTTGACCCCTCTACACTGATTCTTATCAGATCTTCCACTGTGTCTGAATGAAGGGATGCTCTAGTGCAGTGCTCCTCAAACCCCCCTTAAACCTATAAAAAAATCTGGCGCCCCTATCTCACCTCAGACTACCAAATAATTTCACTAAACATTATGAAAAAAAAAGTATTTAAAGAGGAAAAAAAACACCTGGTCTGTCTGTGCTCATACTGTATTTTAATTAGGGATGGGTATCGTTAAGGTTTTAACGGTATTACTACTCTTATCGATCCGGCACTTTATTCTAATCTGTACTTTTTTTTAATATATATATGCACACGCACACACACACACACATACTGTATATATATATATATATATATATACATACATACACACACACACATATATATATATATATACGTATATACATACATCTATATTTATATGATAGATTAGCAGCTTAATTAACATTGCTTTATATTCTGAAATGTTACATAAGTATTTAATTAAATAAATATAAAACATCAATTTGTAAATGCACCAGTGTGCAGGCATTTTTAGTGTTTTATATACATAAGATACAGTAAGAACATGAACAAAGAAACAAAGTTAAACAAACTGACAAATATACCATTTGTCATACCATAAAACAAATGTCCAAATGAAATAAAAAAAAAACTGTGATTAAATTTTTCCATGAATGTCTACTAACATTAATGTTCAGCTAAGTAATAGCTACAAAAGTAATCTGAAAGTGATCAAATGTAAATGAATACTGCATAGTTTTCACTATATATATATATTGATAGATTAATGCTTAAAGCTATAACTTTATTCAGATTAAGAGCTGTGAGTGATTTTCTCTTTGCATTTTGTTCTTTGATTAACATTAATGAAGCACCAGTCTGTCACTAAGACAAAATATTGACACACAATTTTCTCCCAACTGTTCTCGTTCACTTTATGACATAACATGTGTTTAAGTGAATACTCTCCAAGCCGGCCGTTTTTACATGCTTTGTGTGTATTTGATCGTTTGGACGCGTCTGAAGCTCAAAGTGTACTTTGCTTGTCAGTTTTAGAGCGCGCCGCGCAGGCACACACACACGCACGCGCACACACACGCACACACACACACACGCACACGCGCGCACAAACACGTGCGCACACACACGCGCACACACTTCAGCCTGGGGAACAGCGTCTCTCGTGCGGATTGTACTTTCAACATTTTATTATCAAACATGTCCAGCAATTTAGTAACTGTAAAGACGGTATTTTACAACAATCGACAGACGATTGATCTGATTCTGACGTTAAGTTTTGGTCAGGGAGGAACGAATGCGCGCCGCTGTGAAGGGAAGGAAGTTGAGCTAGAAGAAACGCGGCTATAAAACTTAGAAGCCAAAATAAAATAAAAACCCATTAAATAAACTTAGTTTAATATAACAGCCACAGGCCTAAAGTGTAAGCATGTTTTAATGGTTATTTCTCTCTTCTATCATAAACAGGGCTTTCATGTTGCGCGTGCTGAAACTCCTCCACGTGAGCGCGATCGCGCTTCTGATTTGGGAATAGCAAAAATGCATCATAAACAAAAGTTTGGGGTCCACCCTTCACTATCTCTGATTGGTTTAAACCACGATATGAGCCTAATGTGTGTATGTTGTTGAAGCACAGGGAGACTCAGAGTCGCGGATACTTTTTTTTTTCTTTTCTCGAACGGCTGGTCGCACAGGTGCGCCCTCATATTTTTTTTAGTCGCACCCTGAAGAAATTGGTCGCACTCTAGAGCCCTACAATGAGTGATGCACCTCTGTTTGATTTGTGCAGTGATCTGATTGGTTCTGATGTTGTGATTCAGAGCATCAGTAGATGTTAGTGAAGCATCAGGACTGAAGCTCTGGATCAGCTGGAGGAAGGGCTTGCTTTCCTTTGCTCATCTCTTGGTATTGCAGGGCTTTATAATGGTATGATTGGGGATCACTGAGTTTCAGATGTTTCCAGAATTTAATTGCCCTTTTTTGTATCTTTGTGATAAGAG
>CM049806.1:26992601-27010101 GCA_027422405.1 Ptychobarbus kaznakovi | reverse complement strand
TCATGTTTGATCGCTTTAAGCAAAAACTAACACAATTTTGATAAGATTTTCATAAAACAAGACATATCTCGAGTCATGTTACTTGTCAAATAAACGCATCTTAATTCAGAATTAGTAGATATACTAGAAAACACAAAAATACTAAAGAAGAAAATCATATTTTGCTGTGAGTTTTTTCTGAATTCCGTGATGTATAAACAATAGCCAGATATAATTATGGGATATAAAATAGCAAATCTGACTTTTTTTCTCAGAATTATGATTAAGTTGATATCTCGCAAATCTGAAAAAAGTCAAAATTGTGAGTTAAAACAAGTTTTTATTTTTATTCAGTGGCAGAAACAGGCTTCCATAGATTGTCAAATAAACATGAAAATAAGTGTTAATGTTGTAAAACTCATTACCTATAGTGTTACGTTGTATTCAATATAGTATCAATGTTGCAAATAGTCATTATTCATATCAGTTCAGATTTATTAGTGCAGTCAAATCATCGCTATTGAATATTAATCCAGTCAAAGACACTCGTTAGATCAGCATAACTAATTATTCGCTGTGATCAGGGACATGAAGAAGAAGCACGAGCCGGAAGAACCCGAGTCCAATCCGCCGGAAGCTCCGAGCGTGACGTGTAAGAATGGAGCGGCCAATCAGCCGCTGAAGAGAGGACAGAAGGTCGTTACACTAACGAGGAGAGGTCTAATATACGTGTCACCGGTGTGTCATGTTGATGCTTTGACTGTTTCTCCCAGAACAAGCTGAAGAAGATGAAGGACAAATACAAAGACCAGGATGAAGAGGACCGAGAGCTGATGATGAAGATATTAGGGGTCAGTATTAGTCACGTTATTATCATGGTCAGTGTTGGGTCAGGAGTTGATGAACACGAACACATGCTGTACGGAGATCTCCAGACTCCTTTGGTCTCTTGTTACGCGTCTGTCATTCACACATACTGAAAACAGTCCGCAGGATCCACTAAAGAGGAAAAAGTAAAGAAGGGCAAGAAAGGAAAAAGTAAAGAAGAAGCGCTAAAGAAACCTCAGCCTCATCAGAAAGCGTTCGTGAAGCCCAAAGCGGAGAGCACCGTCTGGAAGACCGAAGATGCAGACGCTGCTGAAGGAGATCCAGACGTGAAGGTCACCGCTGATTCATGATATCTGAAATATGACACGTGTGATCTGTGAGTAAAGAGCGGTGATTGTGTTTCAGGAGACTGAGGAGCTGGACAATCCTGCTGCGGAGGTGAGTGAAGAAATCTCTGTGTTTGGATCCATTAGCAGCGCCTCGAGCTGTAGTTATGATATCTATTCAGTCTGTTATTGATGCACGGATGTTTTCAGGACAGTGAGAATATTCTGGACTCGTTGACCGGTGTGCCTCATCCGGACGACGTCTTGATGTTTGCGGTGCCGGTTTGTGCTCCGTACATGGCGCTCTCCAACTACAAGTACGTACAATAGATGATAAACCACTAATAACAGCAGCTCTCGGAGCATAACATCAACCGGTTCTGCCTCCAGGTACAAAGTGAAGTTAACTCCAGGGGCCCAGAAGAAGGGGAAAGGTAACGCTCGTCTTATGTCATGTTATAAGTGCGTGTGAATGTGCTAAGCGTGCTCTGTGACCGCAGCGGCCCGCACCGCCGTGCTGAGCTTCATGCGCGGGAAAGACGCCAGCGCTCGAGAGAAGGATCTCTTCAGGAGCGTGAAGGTATGTCTGGTGACTCGGATCAGAGCTGAAGGTGTGTGTGTGTGTGTGGGGCTAACACTGCTGTTTTACAGGACACGGATCTGTCCAGAAACATGCCGGGGAAAGTCAAGGTGTCCGCGCCAAACCTGTTAGCAGCCAAGAAGAAGAAGTGACATCCCATAATGCTTTGAGTATTTATGTTATAAACAGAAAACAGTTTAAGCTTTGGGTTATCAAATTAAAATAGCAATATAAGTGTGAATGTTTCCATAAATTAACCTTCAAAAAATTATTTTTTTCTTCGTTAGTATTGTTTGCTAGTATGAATATCTATCAATTCTGGAATTAAGCTGCGATTACTTGACAATTAAAATTGTCTTGTGAAAAAAAAAATCACAAATTTGTTAGTTTTTGCTTCAAATAATCAAAAAATCTTGAATCAAGATTATTTTTCTTTCCCCATTAGCAGATATTTTTTGATCATTTGAAGCAAAAAATAACAAAATGAGGTTATTAATTACAGAAAATAAGACGTATCTGTAATGGTCAAGTAAACGCATCTTAATCCCAGAATCGGTCGATAGTTATACTAGAAGAGTGCACAAACTTTTGTCTTTCTGTACAAATCTGCGTTAGAAGAGTATCTTGAGAAGTACTTTATTTGATAAAAGCTCGATACATGTGTTTGTAAAACTACTGATTGTTCGGATACAATTAGGAAATTGTTACTAATTGTAACACTGGTAACAAAGAGAGAGCTTTGCTGTAGCTGACAATGTCTTGTTTTCTGACGGGTCATTAAAGCGTCGGGTTTCTCCGAGTGTGACGGTCTCCGGCGGTTCTCTGTCTGAGCCGAGCGAGCAGGGCTTTGGGTAGAATGTCCCACATGAGCTCCAGGTGCTTCCGGTGCCGGACGGCCGCGTCTAAACAGAACCTAGACACACACACACACACAGACAGAGACACGCACGCGCACACAGAGACAGGCACACACACACACAGAGACAGGCACACACACACACACACAGAGACCGACAGACACACACACAGAGACAGACAGAGACACGCACACACACACACACGCAGAGACACGCGCACACACAGAGACAGGCACATACACACACCCAGAGACAGACACACAGACACAGACGCACACGAGCTTCAGAGAGGATCGGACACACAGCGTGAGCTTCGCTGGAAACACTCACCTGACCAGCGGTTTGGGCTGAACGCTGAACACCAGTAACTCGTTGCTGTGAGCCTGTGGAGAACATTACTCTTAATGTAGTGGTTTCCTTCGTTAAAGGATCATTTACTAATCGTTTTTGAGGAGGTGTAGTGGACTGCGATGGTGCTCGACGGATCGAACGTTCAAAACACATCCGACATAATCATGTCGTTAGCAAAATCATCCGTACACTGTTACCTGTAAACACTACGTCAAGTCGAGCTGGTGCAAAACCAGCATTTATGATTAAAAGTATATATATAATTTAGTAAATGAGCAAGATTCCTCTGCTTTTTTACTATTAAATAGATATCTACAAACTCTGTAATTATGCATTTACTTGACTTGTTTTAATGGACAAAATATTGTTAGTTTTTGCATCAAACATGTAAAAATATCTGCTAATGTGGTTATAAAAGTTATCTTGGTTAGATTTTGAATTATGATTATATTTCTTACCTCATTGGGAGATATTAATATTACTAAATGTTAGCCAAAAACAAAACATTGTAATTTTTCTTAACTCCAGAATTTGTCGATATTTATACTAGCAGACACAAAAATATAATTTATTTTGCAGTGTATGGAAACTGCATATTTAAGCTTCGTCGAGCACCAGTATATGGAGAATAACCCTGCAGTGTTTTCCTCAAAAACCTTATTTCTTTGCGACTGAAGAAGGAAAGACATGAACATCTGGAAACTAAACATCCTTTAAAACATGCAGATGTTGTGCTCACAGCTTGTTGTTGAGAGAGAAGATCGTTAGCGCATCCTCCGAACACAAACACTTCTCCATCAGGACCCAAACACGCCGTGTGCCACAGTCTGCAGAGAACACATCAGCATCACAGAGAGAGAGAGCGCACAGACGCAAGCGAGAGGTCAGAGGTCAGACGCACCTGGGCCGCTCCGTGTGCTTGTGTTGGAGCGGTCTCCACTCGCTCGTACTGACGCAGTACAGCCAGGCGTCGCCTGTGAAAGACACGTTAATGAAGCGTGTGTTTGGAGTGACCAGGTGCGTCCGGTCCGGGTCACTCACTCAGTGTTTCTCTGCCGGTCGTGAAGCCGCCGAACACAAAGATGTGATCCGCTGAGACCGGAGTGAAGGAGTGCCAGGAGCGGCCGGCCGGGCCGTGCTGAGGAACGCTCCTGAAACACACACAAGCTTTAGACAACCCCCCCACGGAGAAAAGGCACCGACGCTCTAAACACTGAACGTACATCTCACTCCATTCCCACGAGTCCAGGTCGATGCAGAACAGATCGTTCAGCCGCTGGTCCTGCAAAACATTCAGCTTTCAGCACAAATCACGCTCAGACGTATGTTTAGCGCTCCTCGTTCACACGCACCATGTACCGTCCTCCGAACACGTAGCCTCTGTTAGCGACGGTGGCGCAGGCGTGAGCGGCTCGAGGCAACGGAGCGTCTCCCTGCACACACACACAGAGAAAGACACACACACACACAGACAGAGACACACACACACACACAGAGACACACACAGACACACACTCACACACAGACGCACAGACACTCACACACAGAGACAGACAGACGCACACACAGACACACACACACACACACACACAGACAGACACACACACACACACACAGAGAGAGACACAGGCGCACAGACACTCACACACACACACAGAGACACAGCACACAGACACACACACACACAGAGACACACACACAGACACACACACACACAGAGAGAGACACAGGCGCACAGACACTCACACACACACACACACAGAGAGACACACACACACAGAGACAAGCACACAGACACACACACAGACAGACACATACACACACACAGAGACACACACACAGAGACAGACACACACAGACAGAGATACACACACGCGCACAGAGACAGACACACACACACACACACACAGGGTCAGAACCGGATCGCATGGATACACACATCACACCTGCAGGTGTAACACCTTTGTGATGGGTTGGCTCCATGCTGCCGTCTCCAGATCCAGAACGTGGATGTGATTGTTCCAGCCTCGTCCTGGGTGGTTGCCCTGAAACACATCGCAGCGGTTTCTCGTTACAGTCGTGTCACACGTGACGGCCGGCCGATGCAGACGGACTCACCATGAAGGAGTTCTCGTCTAGTGCAAATGTTCCTCTGTGCCCGGGCTGCGCTATATACCCGTAGCCCCCGAAATACGCCAGCCTGCGAAAACAGACCACAAACAGCTGGAGGAAAGCCACGGGATCTGGCCAATCAGATGCAGCTCGAGGAAGACGTACTGGTTTCTGTAAACCCAGCAGCCCAGTTTGTCTTTGCAGGTCGGCGCCAGGCCCGTCAGCTCGCTCATCTTCTCCCAGCGGAGCGCAGACGCTCTCAGCGGCAGACGGTACACCTGCAGACACCACAAAACAACACCTGTGTCTTTCTGAAGCTCAGCGCTGACCCGGCTTCAGGAGGAAGACTCACCAGATTAGTGTTTCCTCGAGTCTGGTGTCCACCGAACAGATAGAGAACACCGTCCACACACGAGCCACAGCTGCCGGACATCGAGCTCGGCCCCTCGCCCTCCGAGCGCTGCATCCTCCTGCAGACCGGGAACACACACACACACACATACAGACACACACAGAGACAAACAGACAGACATGCGCATGCACACACACACACAGAGAGAGATAGAGACACAGACAAACACACACACACAGACACACAGAGAGAGACACACACACGGACAGAGACAGACACGCGCACGCACAGACAGACAGACACACGCGCACACACACAGACAGACAGAGACACAGACAGCCACACACAGACCGACTCGCGCGCGCGCACACACACACACAGAGATAGACACACAGACACACACACAGAGAGACAAACACACACACACAGACAGGCGCACGCACATACACACACACACAGACGCGCGCACGCACGCACACACACACAGAGATACAGACAGACACACGCACACACACACACACACACACAGTCAGCGGCGGTACACACTCCAGCGGCTCGTGTGGTGGCCGGGATTTACCATCTCCTCGTCTCCATGTTGTAAATCCAGACTTCGTTCTTCGGCAAATACAGGTCCGTGAACACCGCTGCCTCGGTGTCAGCATTCTGACAGAACGACAGACATAAAGATCTCTTTACACAGTCACCGGTACAGACGACTTCGGGCTTTATATAGCAGTCAATCCTCACCTTATACCCCCCCCAAACGAACAAGCAGCTGCGGTCAGTGACTGTGATGTGCCCGCTGCGCTCCGCCGGACGCTCTCTGGACACCAGCTCCTCCTGCAGCCAGCCAAACTCTTCATCATCCTCCTCAGGCGCAGCCCACTCTTCATCATCATCATCATCCATGTTAGGGACAGGGTCTTCCTCCATCTCTGACACTAACTAGAATGAGATGTACATGAAACATCTGCAGATTAATCACATTTAGACCAATAAAGTCCACATCAAACCTGTATTTACAATATACAGGGCTTCATTTGGTGGTCAGTGTGTTATACACCACACGTGTCATCTTCAGCACTGATTAAATAACTCTTTAACTGATAATTAGTCAGTAGTGTTGATCAAATCGAGTGAGTTATCTTCTCTAATCAGTCACGCGATCGTGTTGCAGCTGATTCGCGCTCGCCGCTGCAGAATAATGACAGAAAACTACTCACACCGATGGAAACTAGTGCTGCTGTCGCTTCTGATGACTACACGGATGAATCATGGAAAGTAGCTTGTCACGTGTAGCGCTGCTGTCGAGAATTAAAACTACTTTAATGCAGAAAGGCCTCACCGGAAATGTCTTCCGGTAAAATTACGCCGCCATGTTAGTGAGGTCAGTGTCCATTGCGCATGCGCGAAGCATAGAAGCGCGCGTTGTTACGCCACAGCATAAATATGAACGATCGTTAAAGTGCGCGGTTTAACCGTGTTATGCTTTATTTTAATTATTCGGGACTTGTTATGGATCTGCTGGTTTGCTGATAATCGATTTCGAACGGAAGAAGCGCGAAACGCCTCATAACTTCAGGTTTGTTGTTTACCAGTCAGAGTTTATTTAGTAACGATTTATGATTTATTCAACGTAAGCTCGTGTGCTGTTTGTGATCGCGGGAGACTAACCCAGCCCGCGGTGTGTTCGCTCCGGTTCCGCTCCAGAATGAAGCTCCAGTGTGATGTGGAGGTGGTGAACCGCATGTTACCGTCGGTCGGTCTGAGGAGCAAAGGCCGGTCCAGCCGCGCGGTTCTGTCCATCGGGAAGCACGCGGACCGGACTCTGCACCTGCTGATCTGCACCGCTAAAGACCGCAGCGGAGCCCAATATAAGGCAGGGTTCTCCCGGAGAGACTTGTGTCGTGGCTGTCCTTGGATCAGCTCTTGAGTCTGTGTGTGTTTCTCTGCAGCTGAAGGAGAACATCGAGAGGTTCTTCACCTGGTTCGTGGACGAGGGCAAAGCCACGGTTCGGCTGAAGGAGCCTGCGGTGGACATCTGTCTGAGTAAAGTAAAGATGTGCTTCATGCAGTTAGTCATGTGTTCTTGTAGAAGTAAACCAAACAGACTGGAGCACAAAACCAGTCATAAGGGTCAATTTGAGATTTATGCATAAATGTTATGATAGGACAAATATTTGAGAATCTGAGGGTGCAAAAAAATCTAAATATTGAGAAAATCATCTTTAAAGTTGTTCAAATTAAGTTCTTAGCAATGCATATTATTAAGTTTTGATATATATGGTAGGAATATCTTAATGGAACATGATCTTTATTCTAATGATTTTTGGCATAACAGAAAAATGTATAATTTTGACCCATACAATGTATTGTTGGCTATTACTACAACTATATCTGTGCTGCTTATGACTGCATCTGTGCTCCAGGGACACATACACTATATTGCCAAAAGTATTGGCACCCCTTCTAATGAAAGGTTTGACTACTTTAGTAATTTCCATGAGTACAAATCTTAATGTTTAAGCATACAATGATATTCTAGGAAAATAATGTTATAGCAACAGTTTTGAAGTATATGAAAGGACTGTACCCATATGTGTTTGGTGATGAGTTTTGTGTGTGTGTGTTTCTCTCTGTGTGTGTGTGTCGCTCTCTCTCTCTCTCTGTGTGTGTGTGTGTGTCGCTCTCTCTCTGTGTGTGTGTGTGTGTGTGTGTCGCTCTCTCTCTGTGTGTGTGTGTGTGTGTGTGTGTGTGTGTGCTCTCTCTCTGTGTGTGTGTGTGTGTGTGTGTGTGTGTGTGTTTCTCTCTGTGTGTGTGTGTGTGTGTTTCTCTCTGTGTGTGTGTGTGTGTGTGTGTGTGTTTCTCTGTGTGTGTGTGTGTGTGTGTCGCTCTCTCTCTCTGTGTGTGTGTCGCTCTCTGTGTGTGTGTGTGTGTGTCTCTCTCTCGCTGTGTGTGTGTGTGTGTGTCTCTCTCGTGTGTGTGTGTCGCTCTCTCTCTCTCTGTGTGTGTGTGTCTCTTTCTCTCTCTCTGTGTGTGTGTGTGTCGCTCTCTCTCTCTCTGTGTGTGTGTGTCTTTCGCTCTCTCTCTCTGTGTGTGTGTGTGTCTCTTTCGCTCTCTCTCTCTGTGTGTGTGTGTGTGTGTGTGTGTCTCTCTCTCTCTGTGTGTGTGTGTGTCACAGGCCGACTGCAGCAGCTTGAAGAGCTTCCTCTCTGCCGCTCGGCTGGCACACAGAGGAAGTGACACGGACTCTCTCCCGCTGTCGTCTCTCGGCCCGGCCCGCGCCTGCGATGTGGAGAAACCCAAGAAGAAGCTCAGCATTCTGTCTAAGAAGGACTATCCGCTCACGTCCAGCTTCCCGTACTCTCTGGAGCAGCTGCAGGTGTCGTACTGCAGACTGACCCGTGTGGACCTGCGCATGCTGTGTCTGCGAGCGCTGCGCCGGCTGGACCTCAGCAACAACCACATCAAGAAGCTGCCGTCCACCATCGGTGACCTTAGCTGCCTCGCCGAGCTGATCCTGCACAACAACCGCCTGGAGAGCTTCGGCGACGGCCTGTGCTCCTCGAGCCTGCAGACCACGCTCCAGCATCTGGACCTGAGTCAGAACCAGCTGCAGGTCCTGCCCGCTCGCTTCTGTCAGCTGCAGCAGCTGGTCAACCTCAAGCTGGACCATAACAAGCTCCTGCGGCTGCCTTTCCACATCGGCCGGCTCTCCAAGCTGCACTACCTGTCCGCCGCTCACAACCAGCTCACCGTACTTCCTGCCAGCTTCAGGAAGCTGTGTCTGGAGAACCTGGACCTGTTTGGAAACCCGTTCGCTCAAGCCAACGCTCTGGAGCACACGATCCGGCTCACGTTCCCGCTGAAGCTGCAGGAGCTAGCGTCCCGCGCCGTGGTGGAGCTCAGGTGAGGCTCGTCTAGGCGGCACAAACATGACGCTTCGGGACAGCTAATTACTTTATGGGTTAATGAACAAAACTCTTTATTATGTTACATTAGGCCTACTATAAGATTACAATTAACAACAGAGCCCAAACCTAGATCCAGTTACTGATTAACTATCATAATCAACACTCAAATTAAAAAATGGTGTATTTGTCGTTGCAATATAGTAATGGGAGGGGAGGGGGACAAACATGGGAAGGAGGGGGCAAACATTTAGTATTTAGCTCTAATCAGCCAATATTGTCTTAAATCAACGCTAATTTTTTTGTGCGTGTGAAAAATTTAAATTCGAGACGTATAAGGCAATTAAAAAAATATTATAAGAAGTACCTTAAAGAAACTACAAATGACAAGCTCTTACCGGTTTGCATCTCTGTAACTCGTCCCATAAGATCTTGATTTAAACATAATTAATAAGACCTCGTTAACCGGTGAAGTAAATATGAGTATAGTCTAATTAATTATTAACTCTGTCATTAATATACAGTAGTGGATTTAACATAAAATGCATGCGTTTCTCACTTTAAATACTTTGGTGAGTTAATAAGAATATTAATAAAACTTTAGAATCCAATTCTCAATATGAACTTAGCATGAATATTAATGGGCTGTTTATTATCACTTAAAGCACATATTAATGTCTTAAAATGTCCAATTCCTTAACGAAGTATTAATTTGGAGTATATTGAAGCATAGTTAATAGTGAGAATTAATGAAGTTAATCGTATTATTAAACCCTTTCTGGAGAGAGTAATCGGTTCTGTAATCGTTGTATTTAGTAACTAGTGATTAATGTTGAGCTGAGCGGTCTGTGTCCGCTGCTAACGCTGCTCTCCACAGAATCCCGCGCGGCCCGCGCTCCGTCCCGCTGCACCTGTGTCACCAGCTGGACTTCTCCAAAGCCTGCGCCTGCGGCCGGGTCTGTGTGGACTCCTACATCCAGACGTGCGTCAGCATCAACCTGCACCTGGTCTCTCACAGCGTGGTGCTGGTGGACAACATGGGCGGCACAGAGGCTCCGGTGCAGAAGCACTTCTGCTCGCTCCTGTGTTACTGCCGGTTCATGGACGGCGACCTCCGCTGACCTTCTGTTTCAGTGTTAGTGTGTTTGTTCGTTGACCCCCGCTGACCTCGCTGACCTTCTGTCTCAGTGTTAGTGTGTTTGTTCGTTGACCTCCGTGTAGACCCCATCGAGATTATACGTTTTAATAAAAGTCAATTAAACAGAAGTTTGAGCTGCCAAATGATTTAATGATATCACGTCAACAAGAAATTATTATAATAATCAATCAACTCTACACTTGAACATTAACCTCGTGTCTCTGAACTAAACCAAGGCATGAAAACAAAGACTCAGTATTTCTGTCTTGTGTGTGAACATGTTCAGAATTAATATCTAAAGTCCTGTTCCTTCATTCAGAACGAGTAGACACGCGCACACAAGACCCAAACAGCTAGGGTCAGTCTAAATCGGACCACAGGGAGTTCTGGAAGCACACGGAGCGTCTGGTCTTCGGCTGCTGGTTTATGGCCGTGTTATTATCGGTCATCAGCGACTCTGTCTCCGGAGCGCCGCTCACGTCACCGCTGGCTGTGGTTCCAGATGCGCTGGAGAACTTGTGCAGAAAACAGAAACGGTTATGAATTATCATATCTAATATCTACTGTATGTCACATGCACTGCACTGAGAGGATTCAAACTGATGCATTATATGGATATAATTAATATACACACCACCGGTTAGAATGCCAGGTTTCTGTGATGCAACATTTTTTATATTTTTCCAGCTTTAATGTAATTCATAACCCATTAAAAACAAACTGAAGTCTTTTATGGAAGGGGGATGCAAAAATACAATGCTTTAATAATGTGGTAGCATAAAGGAATACTCCGAAGCACTTTTGATTTGATTACAGCGCTCGGACACTCTTCTTAACGCTCCATATCTGTCAGATTGTTTATGGTTATGATATTCAGATTCATGTCTGGGTCAATCTTCAGGTGAAGCACTCTTTGGTTGATCTGCATGTGTTTCTGTGCCAAACCGTTCAACCATGGTTCCGTCAGACTCGGACCATAATATTTCCCTCACTATAATAATAATAATTACATGCTTCTTGGGAGATTTGATGTGTGTTTGCTTGTGTGTCCCATATGGCCCAGACACATTGTGAGACTGTGGTATATATATGATCTTATTAAATGTGTTCGAGCACAAAACCAGTCATAAGGATCCATTTTGTGAAATTGAGATTTGTGCATCGTCTGAAAGCTGAATAAATAATATTTCCATTGATGTATGGTTTGGACAATATTTGAAAATCTGGAATCTGAGGGTGCAAAAAAATCTAAATATTGAGAAAATCATCTTTAAAGTTGTTCTTAGCAATGCATATTAATAATCAAATATTAAGTTTATGATAGGAAATGTACTAAATATCTTCATGATCTTAATATCTAATGATTTTTGTTATTAAATAAAAATATAATTGTGACCCATACAGTGTATTATAAATATAGCTGTGCTCTTGGTAATATCATATTCTCTCCACCTGATGATGATGACGGTGTATAATGGTATATCGGATGCCTTGGGAATTATTTGTACTGATAGTGTTCAACATGAGATCCGTCTGATGTTAGATCTGCAGAACCGCTGAGCTTTATTTGGGTTTAACCAGAGTTATGATCTGAGTCCTAATGTGATCGCTTTATTCTGAACACGGCACAGCTTTAGTTATGCATACTTATGCACCCACATTATTTCTCTTCTAAAAGACTTCAGTTTGTTTTTAATTAAGTTGTACAGTTATGGTTTACAGTAAAGGTGATTAATCTTGTTCTTATTTACTGAACAGAAACCTGAACAGTGTAGATCTTTTATATGCTCTGTATGTAGAAGCACACGTACTGTATTTGATGCACGGTCGTCCGTTTCTACAGCGCAGATCTGATGATCCGGTTCTGTCCGGTTCACTGCTGGATCGCTGAGTGTCTGCGGTTCGGCCTGGTTCAGTGCTGGATCGCTGAGCGTCTGCGGTTCGGTCGGGTTTGGTGCTGGATTCGCTGAGCATCTGCGGTACTGTCCGGTTCCCTGCTGGATCACTGAGCGTCTTCGGTTCTGTCCGGTTCACTGCTGGATCGCTGAGCGTCTTCGGTTCTGTCCGGTTCAGTGCTGGATCGCTGAGCGTCTGCGGTTCTGTCCAGTTGTTCACTGCTGGATCGCTGAGCGTCTGCGGTTCTGTCCGGTTCACTGCTGGATCGCTGAGCGTCTGCGGTTCTGTCCGGTTCAGTGCTGGATCGCTGAGCGTCTGCGGTTCTGTCCTGTTCACTGCTGGATCGCTGAGCGTCTGCGGTTCGGTCGGGTTTGGTGCTGGATCGCTGAGCATCTGCGGTACTGTCCGGTTCCCTGCTGGATCACTGAGCGACTGCGGTTCTGTCCGGTTCGGTGCTGGATCGCTGAGCGTCTGCGGTTCTGTCCGGTTCGGTGCTGGATCGCTGAGCGTCTGCGGTTCGGTCGGGTTTGGTGCTGGATCACTGAGCATCTGCGGTACTGTCCGGTTTGCTGCTGGATCGCTGAGCGACTGCGGTTCTGTCCGGTTCGGTGCTGGGTCGCTGAACGTCTGCGGTTCTGTCCGGTTCGGTGCTGGGTCGCTGAGCGTCTGCGGTTCTGTCCGGTTCGGTGCTGGATTGCTGAGCGTCTGCGGTTCTGTCCGGTTCGGTGCTGGATCGCTGAGCGTCTGCGGTTCTGTCCGGTTCGGTGCTGGATCGCTGAGCATCTGCGGTTCTGTCCGGTTGTTCACTGCTGGATCGCTGAGCGTCTGAGGTTCTGTCCGGTTCGGTGCTGGATCGCTGAGCATCTGCGGTTCTGTCCGGTTGTTCACTGCTGGATCGCTGAGCATCTGAGGTTTTGTCCGGTTCGGTGCTGGATCGCTGAGCATCTGAGGTTCTGTCCGGTTTGGCGCTGGATCGCTGAGCATCTGCGGTTCTGTCCGGTTGTTCACTGCTGGATCGCTGAGCGTCTGAGGTTCTGTCCGGTTCGGTGCTGGATCGCTGAGCGTCTGCGGTTCTGTCCGGTTGTTCACTGCTGGATCGCTGAGCATCTGAGGTTTTGTCCGGTTCGGTGCTGGATCGCTGAGCGTCTGAGGTTCTGTCCGGTTCGGTGCTGGATCGCTGAGCGTCTGCGGTTCTGTCCGGTTCGGTGCTGGATCGCTGAGCGTCTGTGGTTCTGTCGCTGAAGCGGTGATCTGAGGTTCTGGTGCTGAAGGCTGGAGTTCTGCTGAGCGGGTTAATGTACTGCAGTCTGATTTGGGCTCAGGATCGTCCTCTTTAGGTTCTGGTTCTGCTTGGCTGCTCGCCGGCCGAACACAGAGAGAGACCGTCAGCTGTCTCTTGGTTCTGTTGAACTTGGCGTGTCCTTTGTCTTCATCCACGGGGTACGAGAGCGGAAGATCCAGTTTGTACGCCGGGTTCTGAGACTCCAGGACGAGCCGGCGCTGCTTCACGCTGAGCTCGGCGTCTCCAGCGGACCCCAGCAGAGGTAAGTCAATGGTGATGATGATCTCTGTGGGCCGGGCCCCGGGCCCCGAGTCTCTGGAGCACCTGTAGTCCTGCAGATCCACCACGGAGCGGTACTTCACGCTGTACTGTGGTGCTGTGGGCTGATGGGATGATGGTCTGGTTCTGTCTGGTCTGGAGTCTGGTTCTGTCTGGTCGGGGTCCGGTTCTGGTTGAGTCTGGACCGGGAAGAGGTGCGTTAGTAACGAGTTACATTTACTTCGTTAAATTAGAGTACATTTTTTGGGTAACTAATACTTTTAGAGTATATTTAAAGATGGGTACTTTTACTCGAGTACATTTTTAGAGAAAGAAACGGTACTTTACTTCGTTACTGCGGGCGACGTTCCTCTCGTTACTTTATCTGAATAACGCGCGTCTACATTTCTCTGGGCTACGAACGATGCCCGTTCACGAATGATTCATTCGTTTGAGTCGATTCTGTTCAAAGGCTTGTTCAAACCAGTGAATCGGTTTGTGAATCAGTTTGAATGATTCGTTCTTTTGAGTCGATTCTGTTTAAATCAGTGAATCGGTTCGTGAATCAGTTCGAATGATTCGTTTAGAGCACTCATAAAACTGCAATTTATGAAAGAAATCAGTTAAATCTGTATGTGGGAGTGTGAAAATAAAAATCAGATGTAACCCCCTAATAATCCTTAACATTTTCATAAGTAACTGTAATTTAATTACACATTTTCTTCTCAGTAACTGATTAGTTACTTTTATTTTGTAATTAAATTATGTAATTCCGTTACATGTAGCTAGTTACTCCCAAACACTGCTAGTAACGAACTACTTGAGTAGGTTACAATACTTTTTTACTAAAAATATTTTTAAAAATATATTTTTTTTTTACTAATTATCAGACTATTACTGGAGTACATATTTCTATAAGTACATACTTGAGCACAGTACAGTGTTGGGGTACTCTACCCACCTCTGGGCCCGGTTCTGGTTGAGTCTGGCTCGGGTCCAGTTCTGGTTCTGTCTCTGGTTCTGTCTGGCTCTGGCCCGGGTGTGGTTCTGGTTCTGTCTGGTCCGGGTCTGGCACTGACGGCGGGTCCTCGCAGCGGTTCTGCTGGGCTCCCGGTACCGGTCTGCGGATCAGCGCCGTCTGCGGAACACCTTTATACTTCATCTGGAGCTGCTTTATGTTGTGTTTCTCCAGCGTCACGTGGAACGAGTCTTCTATTCCTCCGATGGCGGTGCTGTGGAGCAGCTTCATGAATCTCCCGCTGCTTCTCGCCAGCCGCAGCGCGTCCGGGTGGAAGATGACGTCATGAGTCACGCAGCTGTTTCCGGCGGCGTCCCGGTCCGGTCTGCCCGGTGTCAGGCTGTACGGTATCCGCCAGCGGTGTCCCGGTGTTCCGTCCCGGTCTCTGGCCGCTTCGCTCGAGGGTTTATCGATCAGCGGATCGGAGCAGATGTTGATGAAGAGTTTCCCGCGCGCGCCGCGAGTCTTCAGCACGTGATGCGGCTCGGGGTGGAGGAAGCGCGCGTTGACTCCTCTCTGCTCCTCCAGCCGCGCGATCTCTTCCTCGTACATTCTCCGGTTCTCGGGGCTCGAGATCTCCTCGGTGTACTCGCGCAGTAGCTCGCGGAACTGCTGGTCTTTCAGCGCGTCTCCGAGCCGACTCATTTCATCACGCGTCAGGTTCAGTTCTTCCAGTTTGCCGCCGAACTCCATCGTGAATAACCGACTGTGGTTTACTATTACTTTACTGTGTTACTGAACTATATGCGATTGAAGCTGCGTTAGTAACGCGGACTCGGTTACCATAGAAACCTACAACAACAACAGAACGCGCACGCGCCTAGGTAACCATAAAAACCTGCAACAGAGCGCGCACGCCGTCGAAGCGCTCTTCACGTGAGCGCGCCGATCTCATCAGTTTACTGTTTATTTATTTATTTATACCGGTACAATACACAACAAAAGTGTTAAGTTATTAGCTATAAAGCTCATTTGCATTGGCAGTCCCTGGGCAGGATGTTACAATATTCAATCATAAACAATACAATATCACACCATACTCCATTTAATTAAAAATCTAATCAATAATCACATATTTGATTGTTTTAAAAATACTAAATGTAGTACTCTCTACTTTACTTACTTTCAGTCATTTAGCTTTTATCCAATAAGACTAAGTAACTAAAACTATGCGTTAAAACTATAAATACACATTTAAGATCATAAAGAAATTAAATAAATATGACACACGCATGCAACAACATTTCAAAACTAACTAATTTAAATGGAAACTAAAAAATAGAGCTAAAAATATTAAAAAACAAAAGGTAAGAGTATAATGATGACACTAAGCCAAACACACACACATATATATATATATTTCCATGTAGTATGTTGAAGTAACGTTACTAAAATAACTCCAATTAAATACCTATAAAGACATAATAAATTGATACATAATTTAACTCAAATTAAAATAAATCATACGGCAGTAGTGTATCAGTAATCCTAAAAACATAACACGTTCAAACACACAACACCGTACGTACACATAGTAATAATTAGTTATATAAACAAACGGAAGTAATACAGCGGTATTAAACCCGATCGTTCTGAGAAAGCTGATGGTCCACAAACATCTCTCTGACAGATAGTAGTCCTGTAGTGTGCCTGATGATCCTTACACAATACTGTACACATCAAACATCTCTCTGACAGATAGTAGTCCTGTAGTGTGCCTGATGGTCCTTACACAATACTGTACACATCAAACATCTCTCTGACAGATAGTAGTCCTGTAGTGTGCCTGATGGTCCTTACAGAACCTCACACATCGTCACTAAATACTGTACACATCCGCAAAATATCATTTTTAATAATACTGCAGTGATGATAACTCCTTGGCTTGTTTATAAATAATATATAATGTTTTAACATAGGAGACGGTAAGAAAAACGAGGGAGTCGCAGGTAATTGGTGATTTAATATTACTTTTTTAATTTAAGTTAGAATCCATAATCATACCCAAATATAAAAAATGAACAACAATATTTATCACCTCTCCGTTACCTACAATATCTGGACAACGCTCGTCAGCGTTCTTGATTTGAAAGTCCATTCCCTCATTAAGAGTAAGAATGCCATAATCATCATAAGTATAACCCGCTGTATCATCTGCATACGTCTGAAGCTCTATAAGCACTTCTCAAGGTCTGTTATGATGAAATGATTACTCCACGGTTTTAAACGGGTCTTGTGCTGAAGAAAGCGGTTCTGTTCTGCACCGCGCGTCTCAGTTTTGGAGGTAAGCCGGGGATCTGGTGCTGAAAGCTGCTGGCGCGGCTGGAGATGAAGTCTTGGCACAGTCTGAGGGAAGGAATGGGGTTAGTGTTCGTCAGCGCATGGTTTCTATAATCAGTGATTCTCACCGGGTCAGCGGCTGCGGCTGCGTCTGGAACACGAGCGCGTCGTTACAGTGGCCCTGCAGAACAATACAGCACAGATTAGATACATGAGAGATCGTAGTGTACGCGAGGGAGGTCGTAGTGTACGCGAGGGAGGTCGTAGTGTACGCGAGGGAGGTCGTAGTGTACGCGAGGCCGTAGTGTACGCGTGGGAGGCCGTAGTGTACG
>CM049806.1:26950101-26987601 GCA_027422405.1 Ptychobarbus kaznakovi | reverse complement strand
ACACAAATCAGCATACATTACAGATATATATAGTCAAAAAAAAAAAAACATTTACAGATATCTTACAACAGATTTCAGAATGTTAAATGTTTTAGAAGCCTTTGAATTTAAAGGTTTGGACACATTCTTAAAAGAAGTAAAAAAAGATTTTATATCAGATGAAAACATTCTAAAGTTAGGTTTACAATTAATAATTCTGGCTTTATGAAGGTGACATTTTCCCAGAAGACAAAGCAATAATACAGTATGTTCAAGATTGCTGTCTTTAGAATGAAAATCTGACAGGAAAATAATAGATTCTGTCATATCGATCATTTGTTTACAGCAGAAAGAAATTAAGATGGTAACTTTTGACCAAAAAGACTTGGAGAATGGGCATTGACAAAACAGATGTAGAATAGATTCCTCATCCGTATGACAAAATGAACACGATGAAGAGATATTCTCAAAAAACCTGCTTAAGAATAAGTTACATGGGTAGTATCTGTGAACAATTTTGAAGTGGAGTTCTTTAATTTTACTTGGAATAAAAAATATGTGAGGAAAGGTCCATAAATTATTCAAATCAGAGTCCGGTGTGATGTGATGAGGATGGTGATGGTGAGGATGAGTGTGATGGTGAGGATGAGTGTGATGGTAAGGATGGTGATGAGTATGATGGTGAAGATGAGTGTGATGGTGAGGATGAGTGTGAGTATAATGATGATGGTGAGGATGAGTGTGAGATGAGGATGATGATGAGGATGAGTGTGATGGTGAGGATGAGTGTGATGGTAAGGATGGTGATGAGGATGAGTGTGACGGTGAGGATGAGTATGATGGTGAGGATAATGATGGTGATGAGTGTGATGGTGAGGATGAGTGTGATGGATAATGATGGTGATGATGAGGATGATGATGGTGAGGATGAGTGTGATGGTGATGATGATGATGGTGATGATGATGATGATGATGCTCTGTGTCTCAGTGGGGTCCAGTATGGTGGAGCTGTCGGTGGCTGAGGCGGCGGTCCAGGACTGCAGTCAGTCGTGTGATGAAACCATGTGAGCATCTCGTTAACATCTGAACTGACACGCATCGTTAGATCTTCTGTCTCTGACGTTCACCTGCTTTACTCACAGAGACAACGTCTTCAACATCATCGGAGCCTTCGACGTGCCTCGCTTCATCTTCAGCACGGAGAGAAAGAAATTTGTGCCGTAAGAAATTATTCAATAAACAACATATATGATCGAGCGGAAACAACACCAGCACTAGGGTTGGGTACCGGCCACGTCTGAACTGGTCCGGTACCGGCTCCCAACGGTACTTTACTCTGTGTAACAAAAGACAACATTTCTTTGAAATGTAAAAAAAAAAATAAGTCCAAAACTCTCATTTTCAACATTTAGAAAAAAATAAATATTGTTTTATTTTTTTCTGATAATCAAATGAAGGCATGAAACATTTATTTATTTTTACAGTAATAATGAGCGCCCAAATGCGTTGTCTCTCTCTCTCTCTCTCTCTCTCTCTCATGCGCTGTCTCTCTCTCTCTCTCTATCTCTCTCGTATGCACGGCCAAATGCGCTGTCTCTCTCTCATGCCTGCTCAAATTCGCTCTCTCTCTCTCGTATGTGTGCTCAAATGCGCTCTCTCTCTCTCTCGTATGCACGCCCAAATGCGCTGTCTCTCTCTCTCTCTCTCTCATGCGTGTTCAAATGCGCTCTCTCTCTCTCTCTCTCGTATGTGTGCTCAAATGCTCTCTCTCTCTCGTATGCACGCCCAAATGCACTGTCTCTCTCTCTCTCTCATGCGTGCTCAAATGCTCTCTCTCTCATCTGCTCTCTCTCTCTCTCTCTCTCTCTCTCTCTCTATACCGACGTAATTCAGTCTGTACCCTTAAAAGCAGCGCATTCAGTGCCCACCCCTAATCAGCACTGCCTCCGGCGGTGTGTGTGAAGATGTTTTCCATCTCCAGGAATATGATGATCAGTTGTTGTTCTCTCTCAGCATCAGCATGACGAATCATCCGGTCCCTAAACTCTGCGGTCAGTCCAGAGATAAAGCTGAGCTCTTCAGAGAGAGATACACTATCTTACAGCAGGCGAGTCGCTTCATAAATCATCGCATGTGTGTCTCATTAACACCACAGATACATTCTGAGTCATTCGAGCATAACATGGACTCTGGCTAGTTTAAACTCCGTGTCTTAAAGACTGCCTAGCTAATTTTTCATGTTTATTATGTGTTTTACAGAGAACACACAGGCATGAGCTCTTCACTCCTCCTGTTATTGGTTCAGCTCCAGACGAAGGGAGAAACAAGTTCCAGGTGAGAAGGAACAAAGACTGATAATGAGCGGTTCACAGCTGTTGCTGGTGTATTTTCAGCCGGTGCTTGATGATCTGTATTACAGCTGAAGACGGTGGAGGCTCTTCTGGGCAGCACAGCTAAAGTTGGAGAAGTGATTGTTCTCGGCATGATCACGCAGCTTAAAGAGGTATTCCCTCGCTTTCCACAGTCATGCTCATTTCTGTTCTCGTGCGTGCGGGTTAGTTTGTGGGTTAGTTAAGGGTTTGTTTGGGTTTGTTGTGGGTTAGGGCTTGTTGTGGGTTAAGGGTTGTGTTTAGTTAAGGGCTTGTTGTGGGTTAGTCAAGGGCTTGTTGTGGGTTAGTCAAGGGCTTGTTGTGGGTTAGTCAAGGGCTTGTTGTGGGTTAGTCAAGGGCTTGTTGTGGGTTAGTCAAGGGCTTGTTGTGGGTTAGTCAAGGGCTTGTTGTGGGTTAGTCAAGGGCTTGTTGTGGGTTAGTTAAGGGCTTTGTATGGGTTAGTTAAGGGCTTGTTGTGGGTTAGTTAAGGGCTTGTTGTGGGTTAGTCAAGGGCTTGTTGTGGGTTAGTCAAGGGCTTGTTGTGGGTTAGTCAAGGGCTTGTTGTGGGTTAGTCAAGGGCTTGTTGTGGGTTAGTCAAGGGCTTGTTGTGGGTTATTTACTGAACTCCAGGGTTTCTCCTCATAATCACTCTGTACTTTCAGGGCAAGTTCTACCTGGAGGACCCCAGCGGCGCGGTGCAGCTAAACATCTCAAAGGCAATATCCTTCCCATGTTCATCATGGCACGCGTGTGCTGCTGCTGTCTCAGAGACACTTCTCTGTTTGTTCCTTAACGCTCTTCATACCAGTTTCACAGCGGTCTTTACACGGAGTCCTGCTTCGTTCTGGCTGAAGGTGAGTCTGTTTCTTCTCTCTGCTGCTCCGCTCTTTCCATCCCTGGATCTCTATAATCACATGATCCGTGCGTTCACAGGATGGTACGAGGACTCGGTGTTTCACATCAACGCTTTTGGTTTCCCGCCCACAGAACCCTCTTCTTTCACCAGGTGTGCATTAGCTTCTGTTGACTGTAATATGGAGCGTGTCTGCTTCTTTCTGCATCCACACGGAGTTTCTCGTCTGTGTCCAGGGCTTATTACGGCAATGTAAACTTCTTTGGCGGGCCGTCCAGCACTGCGGTCAAAGCCTCGGCCAAACTGAAGCAGCTGGAGGAGGAGAACGAGGACGCCATGTTTGTGTTTGTGTCAGACGTGTGGCTGGACAGTGTGGAGGTTCTGGAGAAGATCCAAACCATGTTCTCAGGTCCAGTGACTCGGACAAATACATTTTAGTTTTTTATACATTCAGTTTTTCCGTTCAAATATTTCTGGAATTTTTTTAAGACATAGTGAATAATTGCATTTAAAGTTTCTGTTATCAGTTAAGTTATTCTGTTAACTGAATGATTTCAGGCTACTCGGCCGTGCCGCCCACCTGCTTCGTCTTCTGCGGGAACTTCTCTTCGGCTCCGTACGGCAGAAACCAGCTCCGGACACTCAAAGGTTGGACGTCTCTTCAGAACTGCTGCTGTTGCACGATCATGTTTCAAAGCTAAACTAATTGTTCTCGATGCTACAATGTTGTTTGCAGAGTCTTTTAAAGCCCTCGCGGATCTCATTTGTGAATATCCCAGCATTCACAGCAGGTAAGACGATGTTGTGATGTGCCGTTCTGAATCTCAGCTCGACGCACAACTTCACTGACTCCTCTGATATGTGTTTCTGCAGCAGTCGTTTTGTGTTTGTTCCCGGACCAGAAGACCCCGGGCCCGGCGCGGTGTTACCCAGGTATAACGTTAGGAGCAGCGTTTCACTCGGTGCTGAGCCGTCGTCATTCATGTGTCAATCAATCCTGTTCCTCAATGAATGAATGAATGCACTTTAATTGTGAAAGCTGTTTCTGCTTCCAGACCTCCGCTGGCTGAGTACATCACTGAGGAGTTCAGACAACGCGTGCCCTTCTCCGTCTTCACCACCAACCCCTGCAGGTGTGTGTGTGTGTGTGTGTGTGTGTGTGTGTGTGTGTGTGAGAGAGAGAGAAAGAGTGTGTGTGACTGAGAGTGAAGAGTGTGTGTGCGTGCGCGTGTCGGTGTGTGTGTGACTGAGAGTGAAGTGTGTGTGTGTTGTGATCTCAGTGTGGATTGTGTTCAGGATTCAGTACTGCAGTCAGGAGATGGTGGTGATTCGAGAAGATCTCGTCAATAAGATGTGCAGAAACTGTGTTCGACTCCCGAGCAGCAACCTGGACATTCCTTCTCACGTGGGCCAGAGCTTTATATATATAGTGTGTGTGTGTCTAGAGGTGATCTGCTTTATATACACACAGCCTATGGGGACTTGTGTCACGGTGTGTGTGTGTGTGTGTGTGTCTAAAGGTGTGATCTGCGTGTGTGTGTGTGTGTCCCCATTGGGAAACAAGCTTATAAATCACACAGAATGAAGTTTTTATATATGCAAATCTAAAAATGGGGCAAAATGTCTCCTACACACAGTGAGGGCTAGGTTTAGGTGTGGGGAGGGTTGGTGTACGGTGGGGACCTAAATTACGGTCCCCATTGGGAAACAAGCTTATAAATCACACAGAATGAAGTTTTTTGAAAAACCATTACTAAAAATGCAAAATGAAATCCCCACGAGGATAGTGAGGGCTAGGTTTAGGTGTAGGGTTGGTGTAGGGTGATAGCATATACGGTGTACAGTAGAAAAACCATTGTGTCCCCACGAGGTGTAAAACAAGTGTGTGTGTGTGTGTGCGAGAGGGAGGGAGGGAGATCAGACTTCTGAGATTATAGTCATCATGAGCTGTTGCTATTGATTTATTTTGAGTAAGCAGTTGGTTACTTTAACCATAATCAAGAGTCCTAATCAACAATCAATGTGTTGTTTGTTAAGGGTTAAATAGGATATGTTAAGCTTCTTAATTAGGACAAATAACTACATTTCATTACTAGCCGGCAGTGTTTTGGGGGTAACGCATTACAAGTAAAGCGAGTTACATAATCAGATTACTTTCAATAACTAGTAAAGTAACACTGCTTTTTAATTCAGAAGGAAATATCCATTAGGATAACATTTATCTTATTATATTATTAACAGTTATTAACAGCACTTACTTTAGTGTCCAGCGGTTTACACATTAATGTTGAGTTATTTTACAAGCTGTACACTCACTACTTCACATTGTAGTAAAGTGTCATTTATTCAGTGTCGTTACATGAAAATATTTAATAAAATATGAGGGGTGTACTAACTTCTGTGCGATACTGTAATTAATCCCATTTTATTAACCAATGTGTTTGCTGCTGACCTTCGATGAGCCAAACTCAACCATACTAATAATCAAAAATTACATTGTGTTTGATTTGAGTTATTACTGCATCATATTCTTCATGTAACGTAACATTTATTTATGTAACAAAGTGAATTTTATTAGTGAGTAACACAACATTGTAACTTCTAAAATGACCTTCGCCGGTTTATCTAAGAGTCGAGTGCTCAGAACCGGTTCATCGTTGGAGAGTTATTATTATTAGCGGTTCATATATTTCCTGTAGTCCTTTCTGAGATCGGCGTTCTCTGACGTACAGTGTGTTAAATGAACTTTGTTTATTCTACAGTTTGTGAGAAGCATCTTGTCACAAGGTCATCTGACGCCGCTGCCGCTGTACGTGTGTCCGGTGTACTGGCCGTATGATTACACACTACGACTTTATCCCGTTCCGGACCTCATCGTCTTCTCCGACAAATACGACCCGTTCAGCGTGAGCAACACCGACTGCCTGTGCATCAACCCGGTACGTATTAATGTGCATATGAAATATGAATGTGAGTTTGATCTGAACTCTGTGGTTCCTTACGCTTCAGGGATCTTTTCCGAGAAGCGGATTCTCTTTTAAGGTTTACTATCCGTCCAACAGAACAGTGGAGGACAGGTATGATTATTAATAATGCATCATATTTACAGACACTGCTTTGATTATAATCCCTTATGTTTCTCTTTACAGCAAATTACAAGGCGTTTAAACGAGAGGAACGTCGTATTGAACTCTTTAAGATCTAGAATTACAGTAATTCATGTTGATGCACTTTTAAAGTACAATAAATATGGATCAAATGTGTTTGTTGTGGGAGTCGTTATGATATATCCATGCAGATCATGTCTTTGATAAAGTCTTGGGAGCTGCTGAATATATTTTTGGATCTGAACAATTGATATTTATTTATTTTTAATTAGAGAGATATTCATATACGAGGTGTCGAGAAACAGTTGCATCCAAAACGCTCCGTCGTTCACCTCAAATAGTTACTGACAGACGGTTTGTGGTAATTAGTAGATAATTAAATTATTTATTTACATAATTGATTAAATAAGTAGGTGTGCGTCGGGTAGCTCGGCGATGACGAGGTGTTGTTGTATTTTCTATCATCGTTCACACGAGAGCCCAAAGACATGTACAATTAATGTAAGTTCTACTTTAAAACATGCAATTACAAGATTAAGAAATTAGCTTGCTAACGAACATGCATATTAACAGCGTAAACATGAATGTGATTAAATGTTAATGAGGTGTATCAGTAATGATGAATCTGTGAGTGACAGAAAGACTGCGTGTGCCGCTGACAGAGACGCGTTGTTTGAGATATGTGCTCTTTTCATAAATACATAATTAGATTAGAATTAGAATGCCTTTATTGTCACTGTACACATGTACAATGAAATTAGAAGAGCCAACTCCATTTCAGTGTAGTCAAACAGTGCAACAAACAGTGTAAGAATATAGAATAAAAAATAAACAATATAACGTAACCAAACATATGGAGGCAAGGTATATGGAGGCATTTCACAGTATATTCTCCATCTGTAAATGTTAGAAACCATGGAGATATGTCCATCTTGCTGTCAGAAGTGCACAAGCTTCTGCTTTACGATTCTCCGCTAAACTCACAGAGACAGACAGTCTGTTTCTGTCTGTTGTGCTGCTGTGCGGTTTGTGATTGTAGCTCTGCTTTTTTTCTTTTAATCTTTACCTTACTTTCACTCTGTTGTTTAAAGTGATAATATATAATTTAATTCTCACCATATTTCTGTTATTATCTATCAAACTAATTTGATCGCTCGCTTCTAAAAACCGCGAGTGCAGCGCGTTAGCATTCGTTAGCTGGTTAGCTTGTCACTCGCGGTTCCATTCGCGCCTATTATTTTCTTTTTTCTCGCTCCGTTTTCATTTCTCTCTCGCTCCGTTTTTCACGAGTTCATCAAACAACAGTGGTAAGTGGAGTGGTAAGTTAAGCTGGTATCGTTCATCAATCACGGTGAGTAATGGCTTCTTCTCCTGCTATTGTTATTTGCACAGTTTGCCACATGTACAGTTTATCTATCTCTGTCGGCGATGAGGGATTCACATGTGATAAATGCAGGGAAATAGTTAGGCTGACAGAGAAGGTTTTAGAACTAGAGACACGCATCCAAACTTTAGTTGAGGACAGTAAGAATGTGAGGGCTGTAGATACTGCTTTGGATGTGACTAGCTCAGGGACTTCTGTACATTGTTCGGTTCCAGTAGAGCCCATGCAGCAGGGCAACTGGGTGACTGTGAGGCAGCATAGTCGCGGGTCAAAACACCGCTCTTCCGTTCCGATCAGAACATCAAACAGGTTCTCCCCACTCAGTGACGCACCCACTGAGAAACCTGGTGAAAGTGCTCTAGTTATTGGTAATTCTATTGTACGGAACGTGAAAATAGAGACACCAGCCACCATAGTTCATTGTTTACCGGGAGCCAGAGCGCCTGACATCTTGGCAAATTTAAAAGTGCTGGCTAATGCTAAACGTAAATTCAGTAAGATTGTTATCCACGCCGGCGCTAATGATGTTCGACTTCGCCAGTTAGAGATCACTAAATATAATGTTAAAGAGGTGTGTGAACTTGCAAGTACGATGTCAGACACTGTAATATGCTCTGGCCCCCTCCCTGCTTACCGGGGTGATGAGATTCATAGCAGACTGTCATCATTAAATGACTGGATGTCTAAGTGGTGCCCGCAAAACAACATAGGTTTTATAGACAATTGGACAAATTTTTGGGGCAGACCTGACCTGTTGAAAAGAGATGGTGTTCATCCCTCCTGGGGTGGTGCCGCTATTCTCTCTAGAAATTTGGCACATAGTCTTAGAGTTCATACTTGACTCAATGGAGCCCAGGTCAGGAAGCAGACAGACTGGCTAAACCGACCGTCTGCTAGCCGCCTCACGTCACAGAAGTCAGTTAATTCTCAGCACATAGAGACTCCTTCACCTAGATATCACACTATAGAGACTGTGTCTGTTCCCCGAACTAGAAAATACAGAAAACGTCAAAAACTATTTATGAGTAACCATTTAATTGATGTTCAACAAATAAAAAATGTTGACAATACACAGAAAGAATTGATAAAACTTGGCTTACTAAATATCAGGTCCCTTTCTACAAAAGCACTTTTTGTAAATGATTTGATTAATGATCATAACCTAGATTTGCTCTGTTTGACAGAAACATGGCTAAAACCAGATGAATACATTATTTTAAACGAGTCCACCCCCCAAGATTACTGTTACAAAAATGAGCCGCGTATAAAAGGAAAAGGGGGAGGTGTTGTATTTATAACAAAATTTCAGTATTTCTCAGAAGACAGGCTTTAAGTATAACTCCTTTGAAGTAATGGTGCTTCATATAAAATTATCTAGAGAAAAAAGTATTAATGAAAAATCCCCCGTGACGTTTGTACTGGCTACTGTATACAGGCCACCAGGGCACCATACAGACTTTATTAAAGAATTTGCTGTTTTTCTATCAGAGTTAGTGCTGGCTGCAGATAGAGTCCTAATTGTGGGTGATTTTAATATCCATGTTGATAATGAAAAAGATGCATTAGAATCAGCATTCATAGACATTCTGAACTCTATTGGGGTTAGACAACACGTTTCAGGACCTACTCATAGTCGAAATCATACTCTAGATTTAATACTGTCACATGGAATTGATGTTAATGGTGTTGAAATTCTGCAGCAAAGCGATGATATATCAGATCATTATCTAGTCTTGTGTAAACTCCATATAGTTAAAGCAGTAAATTCAACTCCTTATAAATATGGTAGAACCATCACTTCTACCACAAAAGACTGCTTTGTAAGTAATCTTCCTGATTTATCTCAATTCCTCAGCATATCCAACAGCTCAGAACAACTTGATGATGTAACAGAAACAATGGAATCTCTCTTTTCTAGCACTTTAGATACAGTTGCTCCTTTACGCTTAAGGAAGATTAAGGAAAAGAGTCCAACACCGTGGTATAATGAGCACACTCGCACTCTAAAAAGAGCAGCCCGGAAAATGGAGCGCAGCTGGAGGAAAACAAAACTAGAGGTATTTCATATAGCTTGGCGGGAAAATACACTTTCCTACAGAAAAGCTTTAAAAACTGCTAGATCTGAATACTTTTCATCTCTTTTAGAACAAAACAAACATAACCCCAGGTATTTATTCAATACAGTGGCAAAATTAACAAAAAATAAAGCATCAACAGGTGTTGACATTTCCCAACAGCACAGCAGTAATGACTTTATGAACTATTTTACTTCCAAAATTGATACTATTAGAGATCCAATTGTTACCATACAGCCGTCAGCTATATTATCACATCAAATAGTGTACTATAGATCCCCTGAGGAACAATTCCACTCATTCTCTACTATAGGAGAGGAAGAATTGTATAAACTTGTTAAATCATCTAAACCAACAACATGTATGTTAGACCCTATTCCATCTAAACTACTAAAAGAGGTGCTTCCAGAAGTCATAGATCCTCTTTTGGCTATTATTAATTCGTCATTGTCATTAGGATATGTCCCCAAAAACTTTAAATTGGCTGTTATTAAGCCTCTCATTAAAAAACCACAACTTGACCCCAAAGATCTAGTTAATTACAGACCGATCTCGAATCTCCCTTTTCTGTCAAAGATATTAGAAAAGATTGTATCCTCACAATTATATTCCTTCTTAGAGAAAAATGATATCTGTGAGGATTTCCAGTCAGGATTTAGACCGTATCATAGTACTGAGACTGCTCTCATTTGCGTGACACGTGACCTGCTCTTATCATCTGATCGTGGTTGTATCTCTCTATTAGTGCTCCTGGATCTTAGCGCTGCGTTCGACACGATCGATCACAACATTCTTTTGAATAGACTTGAAAACTCTGTTGGCATTAGTGGAAGTGCATTAGCATGGTTCAAATCATACTTATCCGACCGCCATCAATTCGTAGCAGTGAATGAAGAGGTATCATATCGATCACAAGTGCAGTATGGAGTTCCTCAAGGCTCAGTACTAGGACTGTTACTTTTTACGCTTTATATGTTACCCTTGGGAAATATCATTAGGAAACACGGGGTTAGCTTTCACTGTTATGCTGATGATACTCAGCTCTATATTTCTTCACGGCCCGGTGAAACACACCAAATTGAGAAACTTATCAGGGCTCTAGACTAACTTTTTGCACTGGTGCGCCTAACTTTTTTTCTTAGGTGCACCAGCACAAAAGTTAGGTGCACCCAAATTTTCGCATAGGCAATATTGACTAGTAAACGATTAACAAAGTTCTTTATTTGAAGCGCAATTCTACAAGAAAGGTAACTTACTGAAAAAGTGTTGGTGCTTAAAGTGCTTCACTGAGCTAATATTTAAACTTAAAAACATCTCAAGATAAATTAAATAAAAAGAAAATCTTAATTAAGTGTTTTAAGTGCGTCAAACTGAACCTCTCATGGCTCAATGTCTTATGGACTATCCTCCATTGCGGTCACATGTCCCTCGGATGGCCAACTCCTGTAGTTTAGCTTTCTTGATCTTTGGCCTTGGCTAAACCAGCTGGCCACGCTCTCTCTAGCATCAACATCTTCCAGACTCTGCCCCTCTACACTGATTCTTATCAGATCTTCCACTGTGTCTGAATGAAGGGATGCTCTAGTGCAGTGCTTCTCAAACCCCCCCTTAAACCTATATAAAAATCCAGTGCCCCCATCCCACCTAAGACCACCAAATCATTTCACTAAACATTATGAAAAAAAAAGTATTTACAGAAAAACAATCCTGTTCTGTTCTGTCTAATTGTCTCTCTGTGCTCATACTGTATTTTAATGCTGCCAAATTCTCAATAAAAGTGTTTTACTTTATATATTTTACTGTTTCTGTTGTCAGTCAATGGGATGAATATGAAATAGTGACTGAAACACAGCCCTTTAAGAATACATAACCAGCTCTCCCTTCCAAGAAGCTAGTCTGCACACAAATCCTAATTTATAATTTAATTGAGCCGTTGTCTGATGAAATCAAATAATACACATTATAAGACAAAGACAATTCCTGTGCTGTTATTTCGGCTATATTTGCATGTAAACTAAGAGAAGCAATAATATCTGTTTTAACTGAACATGCTGCTCCTCTCAGACCAGTCTTTCGAGGATTTCGCGGGACTTTTTTCAGATTTGTGCGGCCTAAAATGACTGATATTGCAGCGGCTTTTCTCAAAATGTGCGTTTCTTATTGTTTTGCAGTGAAAATATACCACAGACAACATTCTTCTAATATTGTTATGACTTTTCTGACTTTGAGACCAGCTCCAGACTAGAATTTAAGGACACCAGCACCCGTGCCTTTATGTTCTACAGAAGGTGGCACCAGCACCTGACAGTAAAGCACTCAACCTAATCGCACATGTACATCTCAGAGATGTCTATCTGATGTCTGCCTTTACATATTCAAGAGGTATTTTTAAGAGTGTTTGCTCATCTGCAATACGTCTCTAATATGTTTCCAGTCAGATGTCAAATAGAGATTTATTAAATGCATGTAAAACTGCTTCTGAGACGTTTATCAGATTACACGGCAGATGTTTCCCAGACCTTTAGCAGACGTCTTACAGATATACTTGTGCTGTCTAAGTAGTTGAGATGCAGTTCAAAATTAACTTGTATCAATGTCATTCATAATGTCTAAATATAATTTAATAAATACAAAATATATATATATATATATATATTAGGGAGTGGAAATGGCTGATAAGCCTATAAGTACTTCTCTGCAGCCATCTAATAGTGGTAATTTAATGTATTTTTTATTTTTAAATAAGTGTTTGCTTTCCTACATTATGAAACTTTTAGTTTTATTAATGGGGCAACCTATGAAGGATGAACAAATAATGTCATCACATTAAAAATAACTTTAAAATTTGGTAATACTTAAAGCTTTGAAGTGCTGGGAAAAGTTGTGTGAAGCATTTAAAAACACTTTAAGACATTAGACCATTTCTGCCACAAGTTGTTCCTGTAGTTATGTTAAATCCATGGTGAATGGTGGTGATGTGTTTATTGAACAATGTTTCTCCTGGTTTCCACATCAGTGGCGTTTGTTCTGATGTCTGTAGCTTTAACATAATTCTGTGCCAAATTGAATGCTTCTCACAAGATCTGACTGAGATGTTATTGATTCCGCGGTGAATTCGACTACTTCACTGTATTTCCCAGCGCTGTGTATAACGGTGTCGTGTGATCGAGAGCAGCCTGCGGCTCCGGTCCGAGCAGATACACGAGTATAGCCCAAACGAGTAGCGCGGATTTGTTCCGCTTTCGGTTCGTTTGTCCGATGTAGCTCTTGTAAATCGGGCATGAAGAGAACGCAAAGCTGTTTATTCCATTTTTGGAACTGAGAAACAACCTTTTTTTGACTGAATGCGCATTGCGATGACGTCACAGGACGCGTCTAAACGCAAAATCTGTGGAAAATCTGCGGCAATTTGGAAAATGCGGAGTTTGCTTGATTTAGCGATAAATTCAGCGATCGCAGAATCCTGGAGGGACTGTCAGACGCTCACTGAACAGAGTAGATTCAGAGAAAGAGCTGCACGCATCTCTACTACTCACCTCTATCTCTCTGTCTGACTGCAGCAGCACACGCATCTTCAAACGTACACACAAGTACAGAAATATCTGGACCACGGCCAATCAGAGGGGGGGTCCGCCCTTCACTATCTCTGATTGGTTTAGACCACGATATGAGCCTAACGTGTCTGTTGTTGAACAGCAGAGAGACTTTCTGAGTCGCGGAGACTTTTGTTTTTTTTCTCGAATGGCTGGACGCACCAGTGCGACCTTAGATTTTTTTTAGTCGCACCCTTGAGAAAATTGGTCGCACTCTAGAGCCCTGCTTATGGAATGCATAGTCGATATAAAAAACTGGATGACGAGTAATTTCTTACTGCTAAATTCTGAAAAAACAGAGGTGTTAATTATCGGACCTAAAACCCCCACAAGTAATAACCTAGAACACTGTCTAACACTTGATGGCTGCTCTGTAAATTCTTCGTCATCAGTCAGGAATCTAGGTGTGCTATTTAATAGTAATCTCTCCTTTGACAGCCACGTTTCTAGCATTTGTAAAACTGCATTTTTTCATCTTAAAAATATATCTAAACTGAGACCTATGCTCTCAATGTCAAATGCAGAAATATTAATTCATGCGTTTATGACCTCAAGGTTAGATTATTGTAATGCTTTATTGGGTGGTTGTTCTGCACGCTTAATAAACAAATTACAGATGGTTCAAAATGCAGCAGCTAGAGTTCTTACTAGAACCAGGAAGTATGGCCACATTAGCCCGGATCTGTCAACACTACACTGGCTCCCTACTAAACATCGTATAAATTTTAAAATCTTGTTAATTACTTATAAAGCCCTGAATGGTTTAGCTCCTCAGTATTTGAGCGAGCTCTTATCGTATTATAGTCCTTCACGTCCGCTGCGTTCTCAAAACTCTGGCCATTTGATAATACCTAGAATATCAAAATCGACTGCGGGCGGCAGATCTTTTTCTTATTTAGCGCCCAAACTCTGGAACAATCTACCAAACACTGTTCGGGAGGCAGACACACTCTGTCAGTTTAAATCTAGATTAAAGACCCATCTCTTTAACCTGGCATACACATAATGCACTAATACACTTCCCTTATTCGAATCCGCTAAAGGATTGTTAGGCTGCATTAATTAGATCAACCGGAACCGGGAACACTTCGCATAACACATGATGTACTTGTTACATCGTAAAAGGATTGACATCTACGCTAATATTAGTCTGTTTCTTTCTTATTCCGAGGTCACTGCATTCACCAGCTCAGATGGTGGATCAGCACCTAGAGACGACCTCTACAGCCCTGAACGTCAGCGGAGACCAGGACACCTAGATGAGCCCCAGAGACAGACCCCCAGTGAGGACCCCGTTACCTAGACAGCCAACAGGAAAAGACCTCGGGAACCAGTTGAGCCCTCCAATCTGACTTTGCAGCAGTTGGAATTGAACTGCTGTGTCGTCTGGCCAGAGGAGAAATGGCCCCCCGACTGAGCCTGGTTTCTCCCAAGGTTTTTTGGAGTTTTGGTTCCTTGCCGCTGTTGCCTCTGGCTTGCTTAGTTGGGGACACTTAATTTCCAGCAATATCGTCGACTTGATTGAACAGAAACTTTTTTTACTAAACTGAGCTGGACAATGCCATCACTGAATTCAATAATGAAATGCCTTTAACTGAAAATTGACTTAAACTTAAATGATGGTGGCGCGCACAACAGACGCAGCGGCTTCTCTCTCTCCCGACAGAACAGTGTTTTTGTCCTGTAAGTCGCAATGTTTTTGTACATATTCGTCTCGTCTACCTGTCTTCAAGCGCGCATACAGTCGTGAGTTTCTGCTCGATGTCGGCAGAACCACATTGTTAGAGTTAAACTCCGCGCACGCCGAAGAGCTGTGGGACCTCGGTCTGCTCCGGAGGCCTACACCATCACCGACCCCCACTACTGCATCTCGCCCAGAGCGGAGGTCGCTACAAGCGGCGTGAGAGGAAGCAGAAGAGGGGTAAGCGTGGAGGTATCCGAGCTAGGCTAGCGGCTAACCCAAACAAGCCAGCTATCCCCACCATCGTACTGGCGAACGTACGCTCTTTGGACAATAAACTGGACCACATCCGACTACTTCGCTCTACTCAGAGGACTGTAAGAGACTGTTGTGTTTTTGTGTTTACGGAAACATGGCTTAACAACAGCGTTCCGGACTGCGCCATTCAGCTCGAGCAGCTAACATGCTATCGAGCAGACAGAGCTCTTGTCGAGGGAGGTAAGAGACGCGGCGGCGGGCTTTGTATTTACATCAATGATGCATGGTGTCGCGACGCTGTTGTGGTCTGCAAACACTGCTCACCCCTGGTGGAGTTTGTGATTAAGTGCCGGCCGTTCTATCTACCGAGGGAATTTACAGCCATACTGCTCGTTGCTGTATACATCCCTCCCAGCTCCAATAACAACAATAGGAGTGAGGCACTAAATGATCTGTACCAGCACATCAGTGGGCAGCAGACAGCCCACCCAGATGCTTTTCTCATCTTGGCTGGGGATTTTAACCACGCAGACTTAAGGAGTGTGTTCCCAAAAATTCATCAGCATATAGACTTTCCAACAAGGGGAAAAAATACCCTGGATTTTGTTTACACCACACAAAGAGGAGCTTACAAGGCCCTCCCCCTCCCCCACCTCGGAGCCTCAGACCACATCACTGTCATGCTAATGCCTGCATACAGACCGCTCGTTAAAGCTATCAAACCAGTACACAAACAGATACAAGTGTGGCCTGAAGGGTCGTCAGAGGCACTTCAAGACTGTTTTGACACTACTGACTGGGATATGTTTAAGCAGGCTGCCATATATAACAATACTACAGACCTCCAAGAGTACTCCGAGACTGTCACTGCCTACATCACCAAGTGTATTGATGATGTAACGGTCACAAAGTCTATCACTGTCCGGGCCAACCAGAAGCCGTGGCTGACAGGGGAGGTCTACAGACTTCTGAAGGCTCGGAATGCTGCCTTTAGAGCTGGAGATGAGGAGGGCCTGAAGACAGCTAGGGCCAACCTATCCCGCGGCATCAGAGAGGCCAAGAGACAGTACTCCAGAAGGATAGCCCATCGTTTCAGCGACAGCAGAGACACTCGGAGCCTGTGGCAGGGGATTCAGACCATTACGGACTACAAGCCCCCACCACAGACCTGTGACAGCACCATCCCCCTGCTGAACGAGCTGAATGCCTTCTTCGCTCGCTTTGAAGCACAAAACAGCACCACTGCACAGAAGACTACACCTCCTCCCAGCGACCAGGTGATGTCGCTGTCCCCAGACAGCGTGAGGAGATCCCTCAGCAGGATCAATGCACGCAAAGCTCCGGGTCCTGACAACATTCCTGGGCGTGTACTGAGAGACTGTGCAGTGGAACTCACTGATGTCTTCACAGACATTTTCAACATCTCACTAAGTCAGGCTGTTGTCCCCACATGCTTCAAAGCTACCACCATCATTCCAGTCCCGAAGAAGTCATCTCCATCCTGCTTCAATGACTACCGTCCAGTAGCACTCACTCCTATTCTCATGAAATGCTTTGAACGGCTAGTCATGCAACACATCAAATCTGTCCTCCCCCCCTCCCTGGACCCCTTCCAGTTTGCATATAGGTCCAATCGCTCGACCGATGATGCCATCGCCACTGCCCTCCACCCAGCCCTCACACATCTGGACAAAACGGACACGTATGTCAGATTGCTGTTCATAGACTTCAGTTCAGCATTCAACACAATCATCCCTCAACAGCTCATTCAGAAACTGGTCCAGCTGGGGCTCAATACATCGCTGTGCAACTGGCTGTTGGACTTTCTGACCGGGAGACCTCAGGCAGTACGGGTCGGCAGTAACACATCCAGCACCATCACACTGAACACAGGGGCCCCCCAAGGATGTGTGCTGAGCCCCCTCCTCTTCACTCTGCTGACCCACGACTGCACACCATCACACAACTCCAACCTCTTCATTAAATTTGCGGATGACACGACTGTGGTGGGTCTCATCAGCAACAGAGATGAGACAAACTACAGGAGCGAGGTGAGCCGCCTGGCCGGATGGTGCAGTGACAACAATCTCTCTGAATGTGGAGAAGACGAAGGAGATTGTCGTTGACTTCAGGAGAGTGCACTCTCTGCATGCTCCTCTGACCATCAATGGTGCGACCGTGGAGAGAGTGAGCAGCACCAAGTTCCTGGGTGTACACATCACAGAGGACCTCTCCTGGACCAACAACACTGCAGCACTAGCCAAGAAAGCACAACAGCGTCTCTACTTCCTCTGCAAACTCAGAAGAGCCAGAGCCCCGACCCCCATCATGTGCACCTTCTACAGAGGCACCATCGAGAGCATCCTGACTAGCTGCATCACTGTGTGGTATGGCGCCTGCAACGCGTCCTGCCGCAAGTCCCTTCAACGGATAGTGAGAGCAGCTGAGAAGATCGTTGGTGTCTCTCTCCCCTCCCTCCAGGACATCTACAGCACCCATCTCACCCGCAAAGCCCTCTACATTGCAGGTGATACCACCCACCCGACACACAGCTTCTTCAGTCTGCTACCATCAGGGAGGAGACTGCGGAGTCTCCAGGCCAGGACCAACAGACTGAAGGACAGCTTCATCCACCAGGCTGTCAGGAAGCTGAACTCCCTCCCGTCCTTGCCCCCCCTCCCCTCTCTTACACCACGCACCACTGAACTCTGACCCCCCCCCGCCCCCCCACACACCACACCCACCCCCCCGCACACGCACACACACTGTGACAAGCACCAGTCACTTTGTACAGCATTGGACTGACCTCATTGAACTACCTCTTCTGACAGTCTGAATAAAGACTGCTCTCTCTCGTCACTTTAATAAAATAGACTTAATAAGCTCTTTGCACTACACCATTCATATTCTGCACTGTCTGTGTATTTCACTGGTTTGCACTATTTACCATGTGCCTTATGCCACTTTATCTATTTTTTATTATTATTATTTTTTTTTTCTACATGTCCTTATTTGTATATTTGTGCGTTCTACTGTTAGTGTTTAGTGTTATCTGTATGCACCAGGGAGTAAGAGAGTAATGCAATTTCAATTCTCTGTATGTATGTACGGTACATGTGGTAGAATTGACAATAAAGCTGACTTTGACTTGACTTTGAGTGTTTAATCTTGTCATTTTATATTATTGACACTATTTTCTCTTTTTGCTATTGTGCAGTTGCTTTGTCACAATTTGTATTGTTAAAAGCGCTATATAAATAAAGGTGACTTGACTTGACTTGGTTCTGAACGCATGCGCGTCAAACACAGAGCGCAATAACTCGGACTAAAATATACATTTAGCTGAAATGTTTGTAGTTGGACATTTTAAAGCTACAAGTAAGTGTATTTGTGTGATGGCACTAACTGTAACGTGACTGTAATGGAGTAATCAAAATAGCCTTTTACTCAATTAGCCTAGTCTGTGCTTTATCATTTTTTAGTTTAGTAAATTTAACTTTGCTTTAAAAGCATTATTTTTGTTTTTAGATCGCAATGTTACAATGTTATAATGCTACAATATTATAATGTTATAATGCTACAATATTGTTACAATGTTATAATGCTACAATATTATAATGCTACAATATTATAATGTTACAATATTATAATGTTACAATGTTGTTATATTGCTACAATATTATAATGTTACATTGTTAGAATGTTAGAATTCTTACAATGTTGTTAGAATGTTACAATGTTATAAGAATTATATACCGAGATATGTATACCGCAAATCAGCCAAAACATACCGATATAAACATTTTTGCTCATATTGCTCAGCCCTACTTTGAAGAAACGTGCATTTGTTAATATTTAGCTCGATGCGCCTCGTGTAACCTCAGGAGAGAAGACAAAATTTTTCACCCTGACTGAATTTATGCCTTTAAATTCTAATATAATTCGAATTTTGAATATATTTTAGTAAAAAATGTGAAATAATTGTTTTGCCAATTTGACAGCCCTAGTGTGTGTGTGTGTGTGTGTGTGTGTGTGTCTCTCTCTGTCTGTCTGTCTGTGTGTCTGTCTGTGTGCCTGTGTGTGTGTGTGTGTGTGTGTGTGTGTGTGTGTGTGTGTGTGTGTGTGTGTAGAGTGTGTGTCTGTCTCTCTCTCTCTGTGTGTGTGTGCGCGCGCGCTGTGTCTCTCTCGTGTGTGTGTGTGTGTGTGCGTGAGTGCAAGTGTGAGAGAGAGAAAGAGTGTGTGTGTGTGTGTGTGTGTGTGTGCGCGCGCGTGTGTGATGTACGCTTGTGTGTGAGTGAGTATGTGTGTGTGTGTGTGTGTAAGAGAGTGTGTGTGTGTGTGTAAGAGAGTGTGAGAGAGAGTGAATGAACACTCTGTATCAGGACAAGGAAACGTTTAAAAAAGACCGCAAAGAACTTCTACAGACTATGGGGAAGGAACTTTCAGAAATGAAAGACTACATGGGGAGGGAGCTCGCATGCTTCAAAATTGAGCTACAACAACGGGACAGACAGATAGAGACCCTAACAACACAGATGAGGTGCCTCTCTATCCCTGCAAATGCCCCCCCCCCCTCACCAACACCTACACAGCCAAACCCCAGCAGCACACCCCCGGCACCCATCAAATCATCACACCCCAGCAACAGCCAAAGGGAAGCAGAAACACCTGCAACCCCCAGAAACCGCTCAGAAAAACACTACAGCTACAACCCCAGCTGAGAAACAGCCAGTGAAAACAGAGGCTGACATTGCCATCCTCATGGACTCCAATGGGAAGTTCCTTCAAGAAGAAAAACTGTTTCCAGGCCGTAAAGCAACAAAACTCTGGTGCCCAAAAACAGGTGATGCCCTCAGAATACTTTCTGACTCCAGCTTTGGCACACCCTCACATATCATCATACACACAGGCACCAACGACCTGAGAAGGGAACAGGAGAGAGTTGGGCAGCTGATCTGCAGAGAAGGCTACAGAGACCTACCCCAACACAAAGATCACCATATCTACCCTCCTACCCCGCAGAGACATTCACCCAGACACCATCCAGAGAGTCAACGCTGACATCTCCAAAGGATGTGCTCGCCTGCCCAATGTGTACCTGGCTCATCACCCCTCCCTCACAATCAGAGATCTGTACGACCATGTACACATAAGGAAGGACAAAGTCAATGTGTTTGCAAAAACACTGAAAGACATAGCATGGGGCAGACAAACCACATCTTCTCCCCTGAAAACAACACACTTGTCAACCCACAGAACACAAATCCAGACACCCAGCAGAAACGCACAGTCTCATCACAGAGAACGACCCCCGCTGGATGCACAATACTGGAGACCCACACACCATGCTAAATTCCCCATCAGAACACCCCATGCACCAGCGCTACACCACCACAGAACAGCCCAGTCTGCACCAGAGGACCACCTAAGACACCCCCGACCACCACAAAAACACCACTCCAGGCAGAGGAGCAACACTAGGATGGGCCCATCACCAGCAGCAAACAATGCACCCTCAGCTGATAACACACCGATCTCAGCACCACTCCCAGACTCCAGGAGCTACGCTCAGGCCCTGAAAGGACAAGCAGATACACTGGAGATGAGCGAGATCAGACAGCTGCTGAACTACATCAGTGCCCAGCTGACAGCATGAGGGTCCACACAGCCTACAAACATCTGCCTAACAATGAGAAAAACAAAACAACAACAACATTATTTTTTAAATATATTAGATTACATTAGAAAAGGATTACCTCTATTTTTGAAAACAAGAACTCTATACCTTGAACTCTTGAAATGACTCTTTCGATATCAATGTGGAATATTCAAGGCTTGAATTCATCAGCGTTTGGGCTGAAGAGCTTAAACACAGAATTCCAGAAGAGCATCAAGGAGATGGACATTATAATTCTACAGGAGACATGGAGCAGGGCAGACGCAATCACCCACTGCCCACCCAACTACAGAGAAATCATCCTACCATCACAAAAACTCAGCACAGTCCGACAGGGAAGAGACTCAGGAGGACAAATAATCTGGTACAAATCAAAATTCCACAACCACATCAACACAGTAAAGCAAGGCAAATACTACACCTGGCTTAAAATCCACAAAGAACTGCTCTCATCCAGAAAAGATATATTCCTGTGTGCCATATACATCCCGCCATCAGAGTCCCCTTACTACAGCGAAGACACGTTCTCCACATTAGAGGAAGAGACGAGCCACTTCCAGGCCCAGGGAAACGTACTCATCTGCGGGGACCTGAACGCAAGAACAGGACTACAGCCGGACTTCACCGACACACAAGGGAGCAAATATATCAACAACAAACTGACTGTTATTAACAACACTTTCTCCCATATCCACAGAAATAACCATGACCATACAGTAAACAAGAATGGAAAAGACCTCCTGCAGCTCTGTCGAAGCCTGGGTCTGTATATCATCAACGGTAGGTTACGAGGGGACACTTTAGGGAGATTCACATTTTGCTCACCTCTTGGGAATAGCACAGTTGATTATATGATAACAGACATAGATCCTTCATCTCTCAGATCATTCACTGTTAGAGAACTGACCCCTCTGTCTGATCACAGTCAAATCACTGCGTATCTCAAAAAGACTGAAAATAACATTAACACAAAGCCCAGTAAGCTGTACAACATCAGAAAACCATACAGATGGGCTGAAAACAGCGCTGAAGAATATCAGAAAGCACTTAGCAGCCAAAAAATACAAGCGCTGATAGATAACTTCCTAAATAACACCTATGCTCACACTAATGAAGGGGTCAATCTTGCTGTAAAAGATATAAACTACATATTTGAAAAATCAGCAAAACTATCCAAATTGAAAACAAAAAATGGACAAAATCACATACTCAAAAATGACAAAAATTGGTTTGATCAGACCTGTCAAACTATTCGCAAAAACCTGAGAACATTGTCAAATCAGAAACATAACGATCCCAATAATGCAGAGATCCGTCATCTTTACTGCGCAACACTAAAACAATACAAACATACACTCAGAACCAAAAAAGCACAATACACCCAAAAACAACTGACCATAATCGAGAAGTCAGTGAACACAAACCAATTTTGGGATAATTGGAACAACCTGAAAAAAACTGATCATGAAGAATTACCTATTCAAAATGGAGAAATATGGGAAAGTCATTTCCAAACATTGTTTAATAAAGTACAAACAGACACGAACTGTAAGCAAAATCAAACAATCAACCAATTAGAAAAACTAGAATTATCAATCAAAGATAACCAAAACCCATTAGATTTCCCAATAACTGACAAAGAACTTAAAGACAAAATCAAAAACCTCCAACTCCAAAAAGCATCAGGACCTGATGGGATATTAAATGAAATGATAAAACACACAAGCAGCAAGCTCCAATTAGCCGTTCTAAAACTATTCAATGTGATCCTGCGTGTAGGTTACTTCCCCGACATCTGGAATCAAGGCTTGATAACACCAATCTTTAAAAACGGAGATAAATTTGATCCTAACAACTACAGAGGCATCTGTGTGAGCAGCAACCTGGGAAAGTTATTCTGTAGCATAATAAATGCTCGACTACTAGACTTCATCACCACACACAATGTACTGAGCAGAAGTCAAATCGGATTTTTACCAAATCACCGTACATCTGATCACATCTATACATTACATACTCTGATTGAAAAACACGTTCATCAAGATAAAGGGAAAATATATGCATGCTTTATTGACTTTAAAAAAGCGTTTGACTCAATTTGGCACCAAGGACTATTCTACAAACTTATTGAAAGTGGAATAGGAGGTAAAACCTATGACCTCATCAAATCAATGTACACTGAAAGTAAATGTGGCGTAAAAATCAACACCAAACGTACAAGGTATCTTTCCCAGGAGCGTGGAGTGAGACAGGGCTGCTGCTTAAGCCCAACATTATTTAACATCTATATTAATGAACTGGCGCTCAGTCTGGAGCGATCTGCAGCCCCTGGCCTCACTCTACACGACTCCCAGATCAGATGCCTGCTGTATGCAGATGATCTGGTTCTGCTGTCTCCCACTAAACATGGCAGGGCTCTAGACTAACTTTTTGCACTGGGTGCACTGGTGCGCCTAACTTTTTTTCTTAGGTGCACCAGCACAAAAGTTAGGTGCACCCAAATTTTTATATAGGCAATATTGACTAGTAAACGACTAACTAACAATCTGGTCAACATAAAGTTCTTATTTGAAGCACAATTCTACAGGAAAGGTAACTTACTGAAAAAGTGTTGGTGCTTAAAGTGCTTCACTGAGCAGAGATTTAAACTTAAAACATCTCAAGATAAATAAAATCTAAATTAAGTGTTTTAAGGGCGTCAAACTGAACATCTCGTGGCTCAATGTATTATGGACTATCCTCCATTGCAGTTACATGCCCCTCGAATGGCCAACTCCTGTAGTTCGGCCTTCTTGATCTTTGGCCTTGGCTAAACCAGCTGACCACACTCTCTAGCATTAAACATCTTCCAGACTTGACCCCTCTACACTGAGTCTTATCAGATCTTCCACTGTGTCTGAACGAAGGGATGCTCTAGTGCAGTGCTTCTCAAACCCCCCCCTTAAACCCATAAAACAATCCTGCGCCCCATCCCACCACAGACTACCAAATAATTGCACTGAACATAATGAAAAAAAAAGTATTTACAGTTTTTATAACCAATTCTTACTATGCCAGAAAGAAGTATACTTAGGCCTTTAGTGTTATGTTAGAAGCATTTTTATACTCATACCTTTTCTTGATTTAATATTTTGAATTGTTTTTAGCTTTATTTTCATTTAAATGTTTAGTTTTGAAATGTTGTATGCATTTGTCATGTTTATTTCATGTCTTTATCTTCTTAAATGTGTGTATATAATATGTATAGTTTTAACTTTTAATTTTAGTTACTTTTTCTTATTTGTAAGTCGCTTTGGATAAAAGCGTCTGCTAAATGACTAAAAGTAAAGTAAAAAATAACTGTTCTGTTCTGTCTAATCGTCTCTCTGTACTCATACTGTATTTTAATGCAGCCAAATTCTCAATAAAACAGTTTTACTTTATATATTTTACTGTTTATGTTGCCAGTCAACGGGATAAATATTAAATAGTGACTGAAACACACCCTTTAAGAATACATAACCAGCTCTCCCTTCCAAGAAGCTAGTCTGCACAGAAATCATAATTTATCATTTTACTGAGCCGTTGTGTGATGAAATCAAATAATACACAATATAAGACAAGACAATTCCTGTGCTGTGATTTCAGCTATATTTGCATGCAAACTTAGAGAAGCAATAATATATCTTTAGCTCCTCTCAGACGTTCACTGAACAGAGCCGATGCAGAGAACGTGCCGCGTGCGCGCTGATCTCGCGCCGCCGCGGCAGTACCAACGAAATCTCACAGAGACACCCTAAAGTTTGTCCAAGTTGCTAGATTTGTCACTAGTTGTTTTTTGGAAAAAAAATAAGTCGCTATGGGGGTCTAAAAAGGCGCTAAATCTAGCGAAATTGGCAACACTGCGCGCATCTTTATTACTTACCTCTCTCTGTCTGACTGCAGCAGCACACGTGACGCATTTTCAGACGCACACACACACATGAACAGGAATATCTGGACCACGGCCAATCAGAGGGGTCCCGCCCTTCACTATCTCTGATTGGTTTAGACCACGATATGGGCCTAATGTATGTGTCTTGTTGAACAACAGAGAGACTTTCAGAGTCGCGGAGACTTGTTTTGTTTTTTTCTCGAATGGCTGGACGCACCAGTGCGACCTAGGATTTTTATTAGTCGCACCCTTGAGAAATTAGGTCGCATGTGCGACCAAATTGGTCGCACTCTAGAGCCCTGTATGGTCTACAGCAGAACCTGGACCTGCTGGAGCAATACTGCCAGACCTGGGCCCTGACAGTCAACCTGAAGAAAACCAACATTATGATCTTTCAGAAAAGATCCTGATCCCAGGGAACACAACACACATTTACATTAGGCACTAACCAGATAACACACACATCACACTACAACTACCTGGGTTTGAAAATCACATCCACTGGAAACTTTAATCATGCTGTGAATGAACTGAGAGATAAAGCACGCAGGGCCTTCTACGCCATTAAACGGCAATGTCCTATAGAAATCCCTATTAGAATTTGGCTGAAAATAGTAGAATCAGTAATTGAGCCCATTGCACTCTATGGCAGTGAGGTGTGGGGTCCACTGACAAACCCAAGTCAAGATCTCACCAAATGGGAAAAACACCCGATTGAGACCCTGCATGCAGAACTCTGTAAAACTATATTACATGTGCACCGGCACACAACAAATAACGCATGCAGGGCAGAATTAGGCAAATACCCTCTTATCACAAAGATACAAAAAAGGGCAATTAAATTCTGGAAACATCTGAAACTCAGTGATCCCCAATCATACCATTATAAAGCCCTGCAATACCAAGAGATGAGTGTTGGACTTCAAACGTCCTGCGTGATCAAAAATTGAAGCAAGGCTTGCTAAATCGAATAGTTGAGATTTATTGATCAGAAGAAACCAAAAAAGCAGATCTGGGTTGTTTCAGACAGAGTCTCACAAGGAACCAACCCAGATGAACAATATCACAACATATTTATAGTATGTGTCGACGTGTGTCTTCTTCTCATTGGTTGGGGGGGGGGTCCGCCCGTAGATTCTCCAATCAGCTCCCACTCTCTTTGTTCTCCAGTTTCTGCAAAACAGCACGTAGCCAAAACCCCCCACCCAGCATTCTGCTATAAACCAGTTTTTTCTGGTATCTTACAAAAGGACATCTGTTATAGCCCACACCCAGTTTCTGTTCCAGTAACAGTCTATTCTAAGAAATTAGATCTTGTTATGTGTGTGTGTGCACATTCCACCGTGCCCCACTTCAGTTCTTAAGTTTCTCTATCTGCATTGCACATACCCTGAAGCAATAACCGCCTCTTTTCTTTGCACGCAAGCTGCTCACACCCACACACACACCACACTTTACAGAAAGCATATTAATATCAGCTCATAGTCATTGCATTTTCAGCAAGCAATACATCTTAAAACCTTAATAAGAAATCCCGTATAATAATTGATTATATGGTATGTTGATTATACTCATATAGCAATACATGATTAACATAATTTTCGGAGGATTAATATCCTTCATGAGCAAAGAAAGCAAGCCCTTCCTCCAGCTGATCCAGAGCTTCAGTCCTGATGCTTCACTAACATCTACTGATGCTCTGAATCACAACATCAGAACCAATCAGATCACTGCACAAATCAAACAGAGCTACATCACTCATTGGCAAACCCAAACTCAACAACAGAGTAAAATGCAATGCTATCTGTCTCTAAAGAGAGAGTACAGTATGGCAGAGTATCTGTTCACAGTGTCAGATAAGAAACTGAGAAGCACGTTGACCAGATACAGACTCAGCGGACACAAGCTGATGATAGAGACGGGCAGACACAGACAAACATGGCTGCCCCCGGAGCAGAGACTGTGTTCACACTGTGACCTGAATCAGATGGAAACAGAACTGCACTTCCTAACAGAGTGCCCCAAATACACAGATATACGAACAGTGTTCTACGACAAAATACAGCAGATCCATCCCACATTTACAACTCTTCCAGACCAGGAGAAACTAGCGTATCTGCTCGGAGACCACAAGACCTGCTGTGTGCTTGCTGCTCAATATGTGTCTCTCTGTCACCACAGAAGAGAAGACACTCCGTCTGCCCTGAGCTGATGTTTCCAGCACATGTAGAATATATTATGACATATTACTCCATTATTTTACTTAAATGTATATTTTTCCTCTGTAAATCTTATACTGTGTTTTATTTAATTTTATTTCTAACACATACTTACAATAGTCACTCATTTTGCACTACATATTTAATACGTTTTAAATATTTGTTTTATTACAATTTTTTAATTTTATTTTTTTTCTGTTAGTTCAAATGTACACTACTTGTGAGCAGCCCAGCTGCAATTGCTTTGGCAATACAAATGTATAGTTTTTGTCATGCCAATAAAGCACACTTAAATTGAATTGAATTGAGAGTGTGTGTGTGTGTGTGTGTGTGAGTGTGAGTGTGAGAGAGATAGTGTGTGTAAGAGTGTGAGAGAGAGAGTGTGTGTGTGTGTGTGTGTAAGAGAGTGAGTGAGTGAGTGTGTCTGTGTGTGAATCTCTGTTTGTGTGTGTGTGTGTGAGAGAGAGAGAGTATGTGTGTGTAAGAGAGTGTGTGTGCATAGGCAGAGTTTCACATTTTTGCCTGGGGGGGCACCTACCGTTAGAGTCTGATTTAAAAAAAAAAATTTTTACATTAATTACAAATAATTTAGCCTTAACATACTCATTAAAATACCATAATGCAAATAAAATGAGACAATGTGAAAATATTTTTGTATTCATAGATCTGACAAAATCGATTGGCTCTGATCTGGGGGGGCAGTGCCCCCCCCAAACTCCGCCTATGTGTGTGTGTGTGTGTGTGAGTGTCTGTGTGTGTGTGTGTACGCTTGTGTGTGTGTGTGTGTGTGTGTGTGGTGTGTGTGTGTGTGTGTGTGTGTGTGTGTGTGTGTGTGTGTGTGTGTGTGTGTGTGTGTGTGTGTGTGTGTGTGTGTGTGGTCAGAAAAACTATATATATAAAAAAACATGATTATTTGTTTTTCTTGGTCAGTGTGTTCACCATGTTGGAGTATGGCAGTGTGAATTTTCTAAACAAGAAATAGTAAGCAAAAATATACATATACAGTATATATTTTTTTACGTTTACACATATAAAATAAAATTCCTAAATAAGATACTTTCTCTTTTTTTGCTATATTTAAGTCCCTGAATAATATCTGCATGCCCCTAAGTCTGAAGAGTACACATAATAACACAGTTCAACTGGACTACACACACACACAAACACACACTGCACTAACACAACAATATATCTGCTACCACTGGTTACCATGCAACGCACATCCATGACATTGCGTATCCGGCTTATGTATAATCTGCTGCACCTTCGCATATTATTGTGGGTGTGTTTATGTGTACATACGGTGCATAATATTTATTGATAATTGTAAGTATGTCTAATGTGTGTACTGAGTATATGTATGTGTATTCTGCACACTGTATAAGTCTGTAAGTATGTACTGTCTATATGTAAATTGTCTGGAGCACGCTCTCAAGAATCTCACTCACCGAGGCTGTATGTGACAATAAAAGTGATTTGATTTGATATCTAGTAGACAGCAATCCTTGTGAGTGAGAAGTCTGGATCTGGATCTGACTTCTGTCCAGGTTATGTGTCTTCACGAACTGCCCTGAAATACAATTCAAACAAACAGCTCTTATATTCACAATGCTCATTTTGGACTCGGTGATGACTGAGATTTAGTCTTTGCTGAACAGTCTTCAAGAGTGCAAAGAAGATTTTAAGTCATTTCAGGCTCGTGTGAGGTTTCCACAAGCATCAAAGTCTACTTGAACAAGAACTTCACTACATTTAAAGTTAAGAAAATAACATACAGACCGTTACAGTTTGGAGTGAGGTACTTTCACGGTACTCTGGTTCTGTCTTACGTTATTCATTTTAATTTCAAACGACTTTTTTTATAATTATGATGGACCTCTCTGTAGGTTGTTGTGTATGAAGTGTCCTCAGACTTGAACAAGATGGCCTTGTAGGACATATGTGATTTTTTTTGGTTGAATATTTGAGGTTTTATTTACTAGTCAGGTGGTTCACGGCGCTTTGGAGATGTTCTTCAACAGGAGCTCATCAGCATGGAAGAATATAGGAACAATACGTCACAAAATGTAGTATTCAATGTCAGTATTATTAGAAATAAACAAACTACAGCAGAGGTGAAATGCAGAAAAGAGAAATAATATACAAAACATACAGATAATCTGAAGATACCAGAATTCATATTTTTAGGTTTTACAGTACGCAGTTGAAATGGCAGCTGCAGCCAATGAAACATTAATTATTATTTTTTTCTTAAAAAGTCTTTAATTTTCGCTGGGACACGTTTGTTTTTGGCACATTTAATGACATGTCGTCTTCATGAATGAAAAGTGAACCTTTAATAATTTTACTGCGCAGAGTTGAGATATAATATAGGCTTTGAATTTGTACAAAAATGGCTATGATATTAATTATGGAGAATACGACGTCGTTTAAGAGATTAGCCTAACTGCCTAAACAGGTACAATAGTGTTTATTTGTCAGCATTTAAATGTAGAGTTAAGTGTCTGGGATTACAACATGAATCATTATTTATATAAACATGTAAATGGCTCAAAGGGACAGTGCACCCAAAAAATGAAAGTTCTGTCATCATGTACTCGTCCTCAAGTAGGTCCAAACCTGTATGAATATGTTTGTTCTGCTGAACACAAAGGAAGATATTCTGAAGAAAGTTTGTAATCAGTTAAAAAAATGTAGCCAGTGAAATAAGGCCATAAAACACATATAGAACATTTGTTTACTAGGAGTGACAGTAAACACCGGAAGCGCGAAGCTGTGAGGAACTTCCACACAAAATAAAAGTCTCGTTTTAAATCCGTGTCCGTGAGGAACATACAGACAAACTAAGAGTATCCGTTGGATATTTCATATTTATAAAACACACATCCTATATTAAACAGCGTGTTTGTATTAATGTTATTAAAGTAAGACAGAGTATGACTGAAAGTGTTTTAAATTATAGTTTTCGCTGTCTGACCGGAACTGCTGTGGGTGGAGTGAGTGTTTCCGGTCGGGCAGTTATCGGTGTGACGCGGTTATAGTGAGTGGCTCTGTTGCAAGCTGAATGAGTTAAATCAGCAACACAAAACGGTGCGTTTATTAATTCTTCCCTGCTATTTAATGCTGATGTTAACATGTTTTTATTACTGGAGTGAGTGCTGTTAGTGACAGTCATTTCAGATCGAGGTTTAAATGTTGACATGCGGCAGGCGAGCATATGTCGCGCGTCAGGCACATTTATCACAATATTAATAATCACATTCACTTCATTACAGGTGAAGATGTCAGATTTGAGCCCGATGGATCTGCACGAGAAGCTGGCAGCTCAGGGAGACACAGTGAGATCTCTGAAAGCTCAGAAGAGCCCCAAAGTGAGTCTGACTCTGAAATAATAATGATCTTCTGCTGGAGCTGTCATGACATGTGATGCGATGAATGACACGTGATGTGATTAATGACACGTGATGTGATTAATGACACGTGATGTGATGATTGACTTGTGATGTGATGATTAACTTGTGATGTGATGATTAACATGTGATGTGATTAATGATGTGATTATGTTGTTCCTCAGGCTGAAGTTGACATGTGATGTGATTAATGATGTGATTATGTTGTTCCTCAGGCTGAAGTTGACATGTGATGTGATTAATGATGTGATTATGATGTGATTATGTTGTTCCTCAGGCTGAAGTTGACATGTGATGTGATTGTTGTTTCTCAGGCTGAAGTTGACATGTGATGTGATTGTTGTTTCTCAGGCTGAAGTTGACATGTGATGTGATTAATGATGTGATTATGATGTGATTATGTTGTTCCTCAGGCTGAAGTTGACATGTGATGTGATTAATGATGTGATTATGATGTGATTATGTTGTTCCTCAGGCTGAAGTTGACAGGTGATGTGATTGTTGTTTCTCAGGCTGAAGTTAACATGTGATGTGATTGTTGTTTCTCAGGCTGAAGTTGACATGTGATGTGATTAATGATGTGATTATGATTAGGGGTCGACCGATATGTGTTTTTCAGGGCCGATGCCGATACCGATTATTACAGATCAAGTAGAGCGATAAACGATATTTTGAACCGATATACGTGTCTGGTGTAAAAATGAAAATGAATGCCAAAATTAATAATAACAAGAGCTCTGACAAAAAATATTCTTTAAAAGCTTTTAAACATGTCTTTAACTCGGAAACTGTTAATAACAACAACATTAAATAAACAGTAATATTAATAATAACATAAGTGCAGGGATCACCCAGAAGCATTCTGTAAACATTTTGTAAAACTTAAAGTAAACAACAAGCAACAAATTAACAAATAATGGAAAATAAATGTAATAGCTCCCTGAAGTGTTATAAGCTAATAAAATGGGCAACAATTAGTAGTCCCAATCCAATCTTTTAATCAAATGAGAGTTAGACTTTATTTTTGGCAAACAAATGAGTTTACTATTAAAATTAAAACATGGAAGAAATAGCGTATTGTGTGATTATTCTCAACAAAAGTTGTAATAATTGTTGTAGTTGTATTACGTATATTCTACTGCACCACAGTAATATATTCGGCTAAACCGAACTTATATTTTGACAGGTTGCCATGAGGACCTTTTAAGTTTCTGTAGCCTATGTATATATGATATGACGATCGTTTTACTCAAATGAAACGGTCAAATGCTCATGAAGTGACTCTCCGAGCAGCTCTGGGGATGTTGTTCATGTATTTATTTCCTCATTTAGTGAGACGGCAGATGCTGAAAACACCGCGAGCATCACACGCTCTTGAGTATGTATGTGTGCAGTAAATGAAACCGCACGTCTGTGTCATTCATTAACAGAGATGCAGAACATGCAGGATTCATATTTAAATAGTGTTTTTGCTGCTTAATATTTATAGATACTAGTCCATAGCGCGAGTCGATTTAAGTGTACTGACCTACTTTTGATTAATTCATCCAAACTTCGACAAATTCCAAGACATTCCGCGTTATACGGTAAATTCCATTATATGACTGCATTCCGCGATTCCGCGGACATCATAGGTTATATTGAGGTGTTTTGTAACTTCAGTGTAGTGGATTGTGATTTATTGCAACTTCAGCAACGTCTGCTGCTGCCTTACCTTTGAGAGACAACTGATGCGTGATCACTGACGCAGCTCCAGTTAGCAAGTGCTTTTGGTGTGAGACTGCCTTCAGTTTTCCGCGTTGATTGGTCGGACTCGTGACTCCCTACATATCAGATGAGCGGGGGGCGGAGATTGCTCTAGGCCACACAGGTGTTGAGCTCAGACAGGCTGCATCGGAGCCAAATAGTGCATTTAAAAATTATAATAATTTCACCTGTATTATTTATTCACCAATAAATAATGTCACCTGTAAATAGTATGCTTGTTTGCATAAAAAAAAAAAATATCGGCAAATCTGTTTTGAAAATGGCCGATATCGATAATCGTAAAACTGCTTAATATCGGCGCCGATAATCGGTCGACCCCTAATTATGATGTTCCTCAGGCTGAAGTTGACATGTGATGTGATTATGATGCTCCTCAGGCTAAAGTTGACATGTGATGTGATTAATGATGTGATTATGTTGTTCCTCAGGCTGAAGTGGACATGTGATGTGATTATGATGTTCCTCAGGCTGAAGTTAACGTGATGTGATTAATGATGTGATTATGTTGTTCCTCAGGCTGAAGTGGACATGTGATGTGATTATGATGTTCCTCAGGCTGAAGTTAACGTGATGTGATTAATGATGTGATTATGTTGTTCCTCAGGCTGAAGTTAACATGTGATGTGATTAATGATGTGATTATGTTGTTCCTCAGGCTGAAGTTGACATGTGATATGATTAATGATGTGATTATGTTGTTCCTCAGGCTGAAGTTGACATGTGATGTGATTAATTATGTGATTATGATGTTCCTCAGGCTGAAGTTGACATGTGATGTGATTAATGATGTGATTATGATGTTCCTCAGGCTGAAGGTGACATGTGATGTGATTATGATGTTCCTCAGGCTGAAGTTATTATGTGATGTGATTAATGATGCGATTATGATGTTCCTCAGGCTGAAGTTGACATGTGATGTGATTAATGATGTGATTATGTTGTTCCTCAGGCTGAAGTTGACATGTGATGTGATTAATGATGTGATTATGATGTTCCTCAGGCTGAAGGTGACGTGATGTGATTATGATGTTCCTCAGGCTGAAGTTGACATGTGATGTGATTAATGATGTGATTATGTTGTTCCTCAGGCTGAAGTGGACATGTGATGTGATTAATGATGTGATTATGATGTTCCTCAGGCTGAAGTTATTATGTGATGTGATTAATGATGTGATTATGTTGTTCCTCAGGCTGAAGTTATTATGTGATGTGATTATGATGTTCCTCAGGCTGAAGTTATTATGTGATGTGATTAATGATGTGATTATGATGTTCCTCAGGCTGAAGTTATTATGTGATGTGATTATGATGTTCCTCAGGCTGAAGTTATTATGTGATGTGATTAATGCTGTAATTATGATGTTCCTCAGGCTTAAGTTATGTGATGTGATTATGATGTTCCTCAGGCTGACGTTATTATGTGATGTGATTAATGATGTGATTATGATGTTCCTCAGGCTGAAGTTATTATGTGATGTGATTATGATGTTCCTCAGGCTGAAGTGGACATGTGATGTCAAGTCAAGTCAAGTCTGCTTTATTGTCTATTCTTCCACATGTACAGTACATACATACAGAGAATTGAAATTGCGTTACTCTCAGACCCTTGGTGCATACAGTTAACATTAAACACTGACAGTAGACATTCAAATACAGATAAATACAGTTTAACCATGTGTACATACAAACTATACAGATATACAAATGAGGACATTGTAGAAAAATAAAAAACATTAAATAAAAAAGAGATAGATAAAGTGGCATAAGGCACGTGGCAGATAGAGTGCAAACCAGTTAAATAAAACAAAACTGTGCAGATATGTGTAGTGCAAAAACTGTCAGAAGAGGTATATTTCAGACAATGCTGGATGAGGTAGAGATCAGTCCAGTGCTGCACAAAGTGACTGGTGCGGGTCACAGTTTGTAAGGGGGGGGGGGGGTCCTATGATGTTCCTCAGGCTGAAGTTGACATGTGATGTGATTATGTTGCTCCTCAGGCTGAAGTTGACATGTGATGTGATTATGATGTTCCTCAGGCTGAAGTTGACATGTGATGTGATTAATGATGTGATTATGATGTTCCTCAGGCTGAAGTTGACATGTGATGTGATTATGTTGCTCCTCAGGCTGAAGTTGACATGTGATGTGATTATGATGTTCCTCAGGCTGAAGTTGACATGTGATGTGATTATGATGTTCCTCAGGCTGAAGTTGACATGTGATGTGATTATGATGTTCCTCAGGCTGAAGTTGACATGTGATGTGATTGTGATGTGATTATGATGTTCCTCAAGCTGAAGTTAACATGTGATGTGATTGATGTGATTATGATGTTCCTCAGGCTGAAGTTGACATGTGATGTGATTATGATGTTCCTCAGGCTGATGTGATGTGATTATGATGTTCCTCAGGCTGATGTGATGTGATTATGATGTTCCTCAGGCTGAAGTTGACATGTGATGTGATTATGATGTTCCTCAAGCTGAAGTTAACATGTGATGTGATTAATGATGTGATTATGATGTTCCTCAGGCTGAAGTTGACATGTGATGTGATTATGTTGCTCCTCAGGCTGAAGTTGACATGTGATGTGATTATGATGTTCCTCAGGCTGAAGTTGACGTGTGATGTGATTAATAACATGTGATTATGATGTTTCTCAGGCTGATGTGGACACCGCTGTCCAGATGCTGCTGCAGATGAAGCTGGAGTACAAGCGTCTCACCGGTCAGGACTATAAGACTGGATGTCCGCCGGCGGACGGTGAGATGCTGGTGGATAACGGAGCGGCGCCGGAGGACGGAGATGATCAGGTGGATCCGTGGAACGTCTCCTCCAGCAACGCCAAAGGAATCGACTACGATAAACTCATCGGTCAGTCGATGTTATACTCCTCATTTCAGTCCATCAGCGGAAGATCTGCTGCAGGTCTGACTTCATACATGAGCCGTGATGAATAATGCACTAACGAGCTCATTCTGCTGCTGTCAGTGCGGTTCGGCAGCAGTAAGATCGATCAGGAGCTGGTGGACAGAATCGCCCGAGTCACGGGAAAAACAGTGCACTGGTTCCTGCGCAGAGGAATCTTCTTCTCACACAGGTGCCACTGACCTTAGAATAATACACACCAGAGGAAATAAATGTGTTCAAATACATTATTAAATAGAGTAAAATTAGTTCAAATAAATTATTAAATAGAGTAAAATTATTTAAAAACATTGATTTAAAAAAATTATTAAATAGAGGGAAATTATTTTAAAACTTTGATTAAATAAATAATTAGAGTAAAATTATTTTAAATAAATTGATTAAATAGTTAAATAGAGTAAAATTATATAAAAATTGAGTAAATAAATAATTAAATAGAGTAAAATTATTTTTAAAACATTGATTTAAATAAAGAAAAAATATTTTAAATAGATTGATTAAATAGAGTAAAATTAAATAAAAATTGAGTAAATAAATTATTAAATAGAGTAAAATTATTTTAAAAACATTGATTTAAATAATTAAATTAAGTAAAATTATTTAAAAAACATTGAGTAAATAAGAAATTAAATAGAGTTATTAGATCAGTAGAGATTAAATCAATAATAATTAAATTTAATATTTCACTCAGATTAAGAATAAAAGTTTTTCGCAGTATAAATTGTAAATGCATAGCTGTATTAAATTGTCACACGAGGATCATGGCATCTGAAAGCTTAGACAGCTGTGGTCTCATCCGTGTTTGTGATCCGCAGGGACATGCATCAGATCCTGGACGCGTACGAGAAGCAGAAGTCCTTCTATCTGTACACGGGTCGAGGGCCGTCCTCAGAGGCCATGCATGTGGGTCACCTGATCCCCTTCATCTTCACCAAGTGAGTCTTCCTCAGTGCGTCAGTGTTCAGCGGGAGTTTGTGAAAGTGCTGACGTGTGTGTGTGTCTCTCTCTGTCTGTGTGTGTGTGTGTGTGTCTCTCTCTCTCTCTGTATCTGTGTCTCTCTCTTTCTCTCTGTGTGTGTGTGTGTCTCTCTCTCTCTCTCTCTCTGTCTGTGTCTCTCTCTCTCTCTCTCTGTGTGTGTGTGTGTGTGTGTGTCTCTCTCTCTCTCTGTGTGTGTGTGTATGTGTGTGTGTCTCTCTCTCTCTCTCTCTCTCTGTGTGTGTGTGTGTGTGTGTGTCTCTCTCTCTCTCTGTCTGTCTGTATCTGTGTGTTTCTCTCTCTCTCTCTCTGTGTGTGTGTATCTCTCTCTCTCTCTCTGTGTGTGTGTGTCTCTCTCTCTCTCTGTCTGTCTGTATCTGTGTGTGTGTATATCTGTGTGTGTGTGTGTGTGTGTGGTGTGTCTCTCTCTTTGTGTGTGTGTCTCTGTGTGTGTGTCACAGGTGGCTTCAGGACGTGTTCGACGTTCCTCTGGTCATTCAGCTGACCGATGATGAGAAGTATCTGTGGAAGGATCTGTCGCTGGACGAGTGTCATCGGTATGCGGTAGAGAACGCCAGAGATATCATCGCCTGCGGATTCGACGTCAACAAGACCTTCATCTTCTCCGACCTCGACTACATGGGGTACAAATACTCTCTTGTGTTTATATTGCAGCGTTTCATGTTGTGTATCAGTGTAGACAGCAGGTGGCATTATTACATCACAACTGTGTGCTTGTGTCAAGTCACCTTTATTTATATAGCGCTTTTAACAATACAAATTGTTGTCTGAATTGTGTCTGTATTGAATAAATACCTGTGTTTATGTTTGTTTTCTTCTAAAAGAGACTAAAAGCCATCAGATCTAGCAGTTTTTAATGCTTTTCTGTAGGATAGGGTACTTTCTCGCCAAGCAATACGAAATACCTCTAGTTTTTTTTTTCTGCGCTGTTGGATGTGCTGAAGAATTTAGATAAATCAGAAAGATTACTTACAATGCAGTCTTTTGTGGTGTGTATATACACACACACACACACACACACACACACACACATTTAACCCCTTAACTGTCACCCCCCTTTTTGAGTTCAGAATTGAAAAGGTGATGTCCATCTTCAAATGGATGTAATTATAGGAATGCTTTTACATATAAGCTTCATCTGGTCTTGATTTTAAGAAAGCACGTGATTTTATGGTACAAGTGTCTGCATTTGAAAATAAAATATTATAAAAAAGTTATAGCAATTTAAGTTTATTATAATAAAAAGGACTATAATATATATATTTTTTTTCTTTTGTAAGACTGTGCCAAT
>CM049806.1:26899665-26950001 GCA_027422405.1 Ptychobarbus kaznakovi | reverse complement strand
GTGAATTTACGGCAAATCTTAGATACGTAACCATAATTTACCTCTGACTGATGACGGGCCTGACGAGATTAGTGTCCGTGAGACCTGTGAAAACAGGACCTCTGAGCGATATAGCTTCCCTATATCTGAGCGGGTAAAGTATTAAAAAGAGCTGATAAGAAATAATCGATCATTGTTCCTGTTTTAATGATGCACAGATATCTAAAACCCTTTTCATTTTATGGAGTCAGATGAAATAACGAGACAAAATATATAATAAGAAAAGTGTTCCATTTTAATGTTCTTGTGTGACGTGACAAAAGGAAAGACTGTAACACGCAGCGCCCCTTCACCCGGCTGAACGACTGCCGTCATTGGGTCGATCGAGACGGGCTTACACTTTTATTGAAAAATATATATTCCAAAGGAGGTTTTACCCTAAAAATGCTAGAAAAATTATAGCAGGAAGTCACAAGTTGTGTTATAAATTTTGAATTGATATCACAAACCTTGTACATTTTGTGAGACTTTTAGCTGCAGTACCAACAAAGGACACTATGTGTCATTTTTCTTCATTGGGGATTCCTATGCTCTGTTAGTGACACTTTTTTACCACTTGATCTCAAAACACACACATTTTTCTTTATTTTTTTATTCAAAACATTGTATTACAAATATATTTTTAGAAAATAAACAGGGTATAAATTGTTTTTGAAATAGAAATAAAACAAAAAAAAGTGGATTTCATACTTGATCATATCTCAAATGGACATGATTATTGAAATCATGCTGCATCAAACATGAATAAAAATACATATGCAATTTAAAATATATATAGTTTGGTAAAAATACTATTAGAAATTGTTGTGTTATGAATATTTAGCCTAAAAACCAAAGTTTGCATGATTGTGAGTGGGTGTATTGACTTTCATAGTAAAGGACACAACTCTTAGTATACCTTTGATTTTTTTTGCTGCAAACCCTTGTTATAAATTAGTACATTTCTGTCACAAAATATATTTTGCAAAATTGGGGGCAAAAATTAAAACTACAATCCGAGAGCTTTCCAATGATATATAGTTTGTTAAGATTAGTTCAGGTTTAGAGTAAGATATTATTGTTTTAAACATATAATGGCAAACGTCCCACCTGTGGGACGGTGACAGTTAAGGGGTTAAATAAAATATGTAAATATTATATTTAAAATACATATTTATCACACACACACATATAATGCATTATATACATAAAATTGTGTGTGTGTGTGTGTGTGTGTTCTGTGTATATGTAAATAAATATATATTATACATACATAAATATAAATAAAACAATATCTAAAATATATGTAGCGCCCCCTACCTTTCGTAACTAGAAATTGGTAAAAAGCAGCTCCAGGTTCTTAATATAAATGCTTTGTGATGTTGGATTAAAGCCCTCCTCTCTATCTACAATAAATCTCCCTTGCTGTACGTGTATACACTCTACTTAGATAATATGTACTTTTCCAAACACAACGCTACTCATAAATAAATAAAGATATGAAATTTAATGAAATGGAAATATGAAGTTATAAAAATAAAACAAAATACTTAAATGTTACAGTATATGACTTATTCAATTACAAAGTTACTAAAACCAATAAACACTCGTCCAAAACTGTACACTTATGGCAGTGCACAAGGTTACAAATATACAAAATAAAACTTTAGTTACGTTCAAAGATTACAACGCTCTTAAATGAACGAATATCTCCAAATTCACTCTGTAGAAATATACTTAAAACAGATTATTAAACACACTTAAACCTTAATAATCAGTGGGCCCACCAATCACACACACGCACACACACAGTACTCACACCCCCCCTCGTTGCAGGCCTGTGTCGTAGCTTGAGTGCGTTGGGGCCTAGAAAACTGAAACTGGCCGCTTCACTCTAATGAGCAAACACAAAAAAACACTGTACCTCCGTTCCTCTGTCGATCGCGATCGGTACGAGCCATGACACGTTGATCCTCCGAGAAAACCACGATCGTCCCTCGTAGCCGGAGGAACACCCAACGCGTCCGGTGGCTGGGTGCGCTATCCGGATGATGGCAGCTTTTTTTCTCCCTCGAAGCCCGAAACTCACTCGCTTTCCGGGCAATCAACAGATCGTTCACAGTCCCGCGAAAAGAACAGAAACGGCAGCGAATGTGTGAATGTTTACACACGCACTTCAGAGCAAACTATACAAAAATGGCTGCGCTGTCTCGTTTAAAGACGGCGATGACCGTAACCACTCAAAACAAATAAAATAACTCTATATTAACCCATCGTATGCGTTCACTGAATCTTAACAGTCCAATAACAAATATACTTCGCTATAATCAAACTTAGAATAACTTTCCTCTCCTATTTCGTCAGTTCTTCACTCACGACTCTCTTCTATCCGTCCTTTTTTCCCTCTATCTCCCCCCCGCTTTCTGTCCTAGATTACCCAATAACCGTGCATTCACCTATACGGAGGCGGGTTTAAGCAACTAAACTTCCAATCATAAAACACACAACAAGGTTGCATGTAACCACCACGTTTTGAACATGTACATTATTAACAAACTTTACGCTACATAACGTAACGACATACAAACGTAAAAAATATAAAAAGGTATATTAATCTTTTTATGCATCACCCGCGATTTAGAAATGAAAACCAATGCACATGTAAAAGATAAACAAATAATAAAATATCTGTCTTAACCCTATTACACAGGGTTACATATATATTGTGTAAATATATTTTTACATATTTTAATAAATATTTTGTCTAAATGCATATATACTATTCATTTGATATAAATTATGTATACATATATATGTAAATATAAAACATTATATACAATTTAAAATGTATAGTGTGTGTGTATCTAAATAAAAAAATACATATGTATTTCCAACTTTATCCTTATACAGTACACAAATTTATACTATATAGCAAATCTCAACTCCTTGATTGTTTATATAGCATCATGTAACTCTATTATGGTCTGTAATCTGATAATGTAAACGATAACATGGTGATGTTCTGTGAATGTGATGCTTCTCCTGACAGGGCGAGTCCTGCGTTCTACAGGAACGTGGTGAAGGTCCAGAAGCACGTGACGTTTAACCAGGTCAAAGGCATCTTCGGCTTCACAGACAGCGACTGCATCGGTGAGCGTCTCTGCTTGGCGGGAATCCATTCAGTGTTTGTGTGGCGTTTAACGGTGTGTGTCTGCAGGTAAAGTCAGCTTCCCGGCCATCCAGGCGGCTCCATCCTTCAGCGGCTCCTTCCCGCAGATCTTCGGCGAGCGGACGGACATTCAGTGTCTGATCCCCTGTGCCATCGATCAGGTGAGACGCGAGATCATGTGACTTCAGGTGATCTGTGTGTGTGAGTGTGTGTGTGTGTGTGTGCGTGCGCGTCTCTGTGTGTGCGTGCGTGTCTGTGTGTGTGTGCACGTCTCTGTGTGTGCGTGCGTGTCTGTGTGTGTGTGCTTGCGTGTCTGTGTGCGTCTGTGTGTGTGTCTGTGTGCGTGCGTGTCTCTGTGCGTGTCTCTGTGTGTGTGTGTGTGTCTGTGTGTGTGTGTGTGTGTCCGTGTGCGTATGAGTGTGCGTGCGTGTCTGTGTGCGTGCGTGTCTCTGTGTGCGTGCGTGCTTGTCTGTGCGTGCGTGCGTTGTCTGTGTGCGTGCGCGCGCGCGTGTGTGTGTGTGTGTGTGTGTGCGTGTCTGTGTGCGTGCGTGCATGTCTCTGTGTGCGTGTCACTATCTATCTATCGTTAATGATTCTGACTGATTCTCCATTTCGATTCCAGTGTTGTTTAAAAAAACAAATAGATATCAAACATATTTGTGACCCTGGTGGTTATTATTGGAAATTATTCACACAGGTGAAAAACAAGTGCATACAATGCTCTATCGTCATGCACTAATTTTGTACTTAATATACTACAAATTGTCTTTTAGTACTTCTTAAGATCATCTAAGACAGCTGTGCTATTTTTGGGACACCATGAATATGTGCTTATTTTTAAATATTTAGTTAGTACACTCGAACCCATCTTTCATACACTCAAGTGCACTATAAGTAATAACTAAATACTTTTGTAAATACAAAGACATAGGACCGGCGCGAGTGTTTTTGCTAGTTTCAGCCCGACACAGTTCTCATTTTCACGTCTGTATGTGCGCTCATGGCGTGCTTGGTCTGGCGCGTTGCTATTTTGAGGAGCTGAAAATATACTGCGCTATAGACCAACTCACACCTAGTCTAAACTCAATGGTGCAATATTTTTTATTTGTTATTTAAAGAGCTCGTTAGTAGAAAATGTGCTTCTTAGTGGGTCCACAACACTAGTTCACTTCAGCACACAAACATGCCAAATATTTAAAAATTATAAAGGATTACGGTGCAAAATAACGTTATTGTGTAGGCTACATGTATATCAAAATGTCGTAATTTATAGTCATTGCGTGTATAAGAATTAGCAGATCTCTGGAGACGCCACGTTCAGTCTGTACGCTTGTCGTTTAAATAACGAATCCCCTATTAACTCTCTCTTAAGGGGAACGGGAGATGAGACTCTGATTGGTTTAGAGCACGTTACGCCCAAAAAACACTCATTAAGAGAATCGGGACAACCCGTTTAGACCACGCGCCGACCATTTTCCCATCGTTACACTACCAAAAGTGGATTCGGACATACTTAAGCGCACTTGCGCCATTCGCTTAAGACCATGCGCTTAGATCGTTAATATAGGGCCCAGTATGTTTTAGTTCATAATCAAGGTGTCCCAAAATAGCACAGTTGAGTATACTTATGATGATCTACTAAAGAATAATTTTTAGTATATGAAGTACAAATTTAGTGCATGAAAATAGACTACATTATGGAAGTGCACTTGTTTTTCACCTGGGTGCACACTACTCTTCGAACATGCATAATAGAGGTACTTTAAAATTATAATAAGGAAATATAATAGATGGTTAGGAAACACTGCCTCAAGTATGCGCTTCTGGAATTGCTCCTCAGGATCCGTATTTCCGGATGACGCGGGACGTGGCTCCTCGGATCGGTTTTCCCAAACCGGCTCTGCTTCACTCCACCTTCTTCCCGGCGCTGCAGGGAGCTCAGACCAAGATGAGCGCCAGCGACGCCAACTCCTCCATCTTCCTGACGGACACGGCCAAGCAGATCAAGAACAAGGTGCTCCATCAGGCTTGATTCGGACTCTGTATGCAGGTGTATACGGGCCCGGGTAGATTGGGGGCCCACCGAGCCGAGGGGGAACTTTTAATTGAGTTATCGGTAAGCCCCGCCCTCCCCTTAGTTACTGTTGCTCCCTCGGACAAACAAACGGAGTTATCGGTAAGCCCCGCCCCCCTTAGTTACTGTTGCTCCCTCGGACAAACAAACAGAGTTATCGGTAAGCCCCGCCCCCCTTAGTTACTGTTGCTCCCTCGTACAAACAAATGGAGTTATCGGTAAGCCCCGCCCCCTTAGTTACTGTTGCTCCCTCGTACAAACAAACTGAGTTATCAGTATTAATTAATAATAAATACGGTGGGTAACTCCAAGCGAGGGTTTACAGATCACAATGCAAGCGGGAGAAGTCTCATTACTGTCGCGGATGACAACACTTCATGTATTGCAGGCTACGATTAAATTAATGTACATTTAACCAGTTTAATATGAAGAAAGTGAAATGTAGACCTTCGTTATGTGTTTTTGACCTACACTGTACAAGACGTGAGAACATGCTATTTAGTTTTGTACATTAGCATGGACTCACTACGAGATATGTTGCTGAAGCACAAGATAACATTAACGTGCTCGAACAGATGAAAAGTGTAACTTAATGAGTGTAGGACAAGCGTTTTTGTCTTCATTTGGATTGGGTTTGAATACTTACAGACATTTGGCTCTGTTTTGTTTAGGAAATGTAATGTAATAAATTATATTGCCGATCCTCTCAGGATAGCTGGAATCAGTGTTACAAGCACCCCAGGAACATCGCTTTATAAATTTTTAAGCATAAACTCAATAAACGAATGCGAGCTTCGGATCCTCCAGTGTTTCTCTATGGAGCTGAAACCTAAAGATGTCTGAGTCCCGCCCCCGTGCAGCTAATACAAGGTTCAAGATTTCTTTATTTGACTTATTTCTTAAATTTTATTTCTTGTTTCTTATCTCTTAATACTCGACTGCCATTGGCTAGTCTGCGTTCGAGGGGAGGGGCTTACCAATAGCTCAATTGGTCAATTCTCCACCCGAGTCTTTCTTCTCTCTTCTGTTGACATGACATCAAAAAAGTTCAGTTTTGGTTTTTAATGGCAAAGTGGTTGTTAATTTAGAAACAAATTAACAAGTTGTTTTTTAATACCAATCGGCCATATGTTTGATCAGTTTAGCCTTCTCAAATAAACACGATTTGAGACAAAAAAAAAACATCATGCATTTAACTATATCATTAAAAAATGTAAGATAAATGTGTGATACATATGAAATCGTTTGTGCTAAAAGTGGAAGCTGAAGCGCTTTGCGCTAACGCCTTCATGTCCTTCAATCACTTGATTTCTCTTAATAAGAAGTGGAAAATTAAAACAAGCCATATTTTTTCCTCCTAAAGGTAAGAGTATACATCATTCGAAGCTGCAAATAGTTGTATTTGTGTGCGCTCACAATGTCAACAAAACGTTGTGCTTTTGTAAAATAAAGAAAACAAACAGGGTCTTGATCATGAGCAGGAACAATTCACAAAAACTGAACTTAAACTCAGCAAATACTTGCCTCACTGACATGATAAATATATCTATAGAATGCTATACATTACAACTTTAAAATGAAATAAAGCAAATCAGAAATTAAAAACTCTATTATCTTATGTAATCCATAAAGATGCATTTATCTCTAAAGGCGCGTCCAATGAGGAGATATGGAGAGCCAGGGTCGTCAACTTCATACTATTTTATTTGTATTTAATTTGTTGTTTTTTGGGCCGCTGTGCCAAGATTGTTTTTGCATGCAGTACAAATACCGTTCAGTGGCATTTTAGAGTCACGCCATGTAAATAAAGTCAAAGTTATGATGATAAAATCATGTTATATTGCGTGAAGTTAATGTGAAAATTACACAATGCAAAAAAAAAAACATCTGTGGCATCCAACCTGTCATTCTTCATACGAAAAACAGCTATAGATGTTTTTTAAACATTAATTTCATGAGACATTCGTTTGTATGAAATTGTTTAGATTTTTTCCCAATATGCATTCCAATGTTTATTTCGTTCTGCAAATATTAAAGAGGAAAATATAATTGATTCACATGCCGCTTGAACTGAGGCGAATAATTACCTCACTGCAAATAAAAGACCGCAAAACATATTTATTTTTACACATACACATTTACGATTATTGGGTGGCTTGTGTGCAATGAATGGACTTGAAAACCACAATATACCGTAATTAAAACAGCTTGTGAATAGTCACGTGACGTTAACACCTGTTCCTGTGGCTCAGTGGTAGAGCATTGCATTAAAGGTCATGGGTTCGATTCCCAGGGAACACACATACTGATAATAAATGTATAGCCTGGATGCACTGTATGTCGCTTTGGATAAAAGCATCTGATAAATGTTATTTATATCAGAAAAATCAATAAATTAACCGAGTTGGAGCCCATTTCATCTGGGGGGGGGGGTGCTAGTTCATGGGACTTGCTAAGCTAAGTGTTCATAACTAACGAAGGTGAGATTGACACCAGCTCTTTCTGTTCCAGATCAATAAACACGCCTTCTCCGGCGGGAAGGACACCGTGGAGGAGCACCGGACGCTCGGCGGGAATCCAGACGTGGACGTGTCCTTCATGTATCTGACCTTCTTCCTGGAAGACGATGAACAGCTGGAGAAGATCAGACAGGTGAGATCGGACTCGCTTATGGACCTTTTTCATATTTACAGGTTTCTCATCAGCGGAAGTCGTCGGGTTAACTTGAAGAGCAGCGAATGAGAGAGTTACCACTAATATATTTTTGCATTCCCATTTGCTCAAATAGCTAAATAAAAACTCTATGATAGTATTTTCATGAATTTCAATAAAATGATTTTTTTTTTTAGTAAGACTGATAACGGAGAGACTAAATATCAACACGATCTTACTGTAGATCTAGACTAAATATCAACACGATCTTACTGTAGTTCTAGACTAAATATCAACATGATCGTACTGTAGTTCTAGACTAAATATCAACACGATCTTACTGTAGATCTAGACTAAATATCAACATGATCTTACTGTAGCTCTAGACTAAATATCAACATGATCTTACTGTAGCTCTAGACTAATATCGACACGATCTTACTGTAGTTCTAGACTAAATATTGACACAATCTTACTGTAGTTCTAGACTAAAATATCGACCGATCTTACTGTAGTTCTAGACTAAATATCAACACGATCTTACTGTAGTTCTAGACTAAATATCAACACGATCTTACTGTAGCTCTAGACTAAATATCAACACGATCTTACTGTAGTTCTAGACTAAATATCGACACGATCTTACTGTAGTTCTAGATTAAATATCGACAGTTAAATATTAACTAAATATCGACATGATCTTACTGTAGCTCTAGATTAAATATCAGCATGATCTTACTGTAGCTCTAGACTAAATATCGACACGATCTTACTGTAGCTCTAGACTAAATATCAACACGATCTTACTGTAGTTCTAGACTAAATATCAACATGATCTTACTGTAGTTCTAGACTAAATATCAACACGATCTTACTGTAGCTCTAGACTAAATATCGACACGATCTTACTGTAGCTCTAGACTAAATATCAACATGATCTTACTGTAGTTCTAGACTAAATATCAACACGATCTTGCTGTAGTTCTAGACTAAATATCAACACGATCTTACTGTAGCTCTAGACTAAATATCAACACGATCTTACTGTAGCTCTAGACTAAATATCAACACGATTTACTGTAGATCTAGACTAAATATCAACTGATCTACTGTAGTTCTAGACTAAATATCAACACAATCTTACTGTAGTTCTAGACTAAATATCAACACGATCTTACTGTAGTTCTAGACTAAATATCAACACGATCTTACTGTAGTTCTAGACTAAATATCGACACGATCTTACTGTAGATCTAGACTAAATATCGACACGATCTTACTGTAGATCTAGACTAAATATCGACACGATCTTACTGTAGTTCTAGACTAAATATCGACACGATCTTACTGTAGCTCTAGACTAAATATCAACACAATCTTACTGTAGTTCTAGATTAAATATCGACACGATCTTACTGTAGTTCTAGATTAAATATCGACAGTTAAATATTAACTAAATATCGACATGATCTTACTGTAGTTCTAGACTAAATATCAACATGATCTTACTGTAGCTCTAGACGAAATATCGACACGATCTTACTGTAGCTCTAGACTAAATATCGACACGATCTTACTGTAGTTCTAGACTAAATATTGACACGATCTTACTGTAGTTCTAGACTAAATATCGACACGATCTTACTGTAGTTCTAGACTAAATATCAACACAATCTTACTGTAGTTCTAGACTAAATATCAACACGATCTTACTGTAGCTCTAGACTAAATATCAACACGATCTTACTGTAGTTCTAGACTAAATATCGACACGATCTTACTGTAGTTCTAGATTAAATATCGACAGTTAAATATTAACTAAATATCGACATGATCTTACTGTAGCTCTAGACTAAATATCAGCACGATCTTACTGTAGCTCTAGACTAAATATCGACACGATCTTATGTTCTCTAGACTAAATATCACACGATCTTACTGTAGTTCTAGACTAAATATCAACATGATCTTACTGTAGTTCTAGACTAAATATCAACACGATCTTACTGTAGCTCTAGACTAAATATCGACACGATCTTACTGTAGTTCTAGACTAAATATCAACATGATCTTACTGTAGTTCTAGACTAAATATCAACACGATCTTACTGTAGTTCTAGACTAAATATCACACGATCTTACTGTAGTCTAGACTAAATATCGACACGATCTTACTGTAGCTCTAGACTAAATATCAACACGATCTTACTGTAGATCTAGACTAAATATCAACATGATCTTACTGTAGTTCTAGACTAAATATCAACACAATCTTACTGTAGCTCTAGACTAAATATCAACACGATCTTACTGTAGTTCTAGACTAAATATCGACACGATCTTACTGTAGTTCTAGTTAAATATCAACACGATCTTACTGTAGCTCTAGACTAAATATCGACACGATCTTACTGTAGTTCTAGACTAATATCAACAGATCTTACTGTAGTTCTAGACTAAATATCAACACGATCTTACTGTAGCTCTAGACTAAATATCCACACATCTTACTGTAGCTCTAGACTAAATATCAACATGATCTTACTGTAGTTCTAGACTAAATATCAACACGATCTTACTGTAGTTCTAGACTAAATATCAACACGATCTTACTGTAGCTCTAGACTAAATATCAACACGATCTTACTGTAGCTCTAGACTAATACAACACGATCTTACTGTAGATCTAGACTAAATATCAACATGATCTTACTGTAGTTCTAGACTAAATATCAACACAATCTTACTGTAGCTCTAGACTAAATATCAACACGATCTTACTGTAGTTCTAGACTAAATATCAACACGATCTTACTGTAGTTCTAGACTAAATATCAACATGATCTTACTGTAGCTCTAGACTAAATATCAACACGATCTTACTGTAGCTCTAGACTAAATATCAACACGATCTTACTGTAGATCTAGACTAAATATCAGCACGATCTTACTGTAGCTCTAGACTAAATATCGACACAATCTTACTGTAGCTCTAGACTAAATATCAACACGATCTTACTGTAGTTCTAGACTAAATATCAACATGATCTTACTGTAGTTCTAGACTAAATATCAACACGATCTTACTGTAGTTCTAGACTAAATATCGACACGATCTTACTGTAGCTCTAGACTAAATATCAACATGATCTTACTGTAGTTCTAGACTAAATATCAACACGATCTTACTGTAGCTCTAGACTAAATATCAACACGATCTTACTGTAGCTCTAGACTAAATATCAACACGATCTTACTGTAGTTCTAGACTAAATATCAACACGATCTTACTGTAGATCTAGACTAAATATCAACATGATCTTACTGTAGTTCTAGACTAAATATCAACACGATCTTACTGTAGTTCTAGACTAAATATCAACACGATCTTACTGTAGTTCTAGACTAAATATCAACACAATCTTACTGTAGTTCTAGACTAAATATCGACACGATCTTACTGTAGTTCTAGATTAATATCGACAGTTAAATATTAACTAAATATCGAATGATCTTACTGTAGTTCTAGACTAAATATCAACATGATCTTACTGTAGCTCTAGACGAAATATCGACATGATCTTACTGTAGCTCTAGACTAAATATCGACACGATCTTACTGTAGTTCTAGACTAAATATTGACACGATCTTACTGTAGTTCTAGACTAAATATCGACACGATCTTACTGTAGTTCTAGACTAAATATCAACACGATCTTACTGTAGTTCTAGACTAAATATCAACACGATCTTACTGTAGCTCTAGACTAAATATCAACATGATCTTACTGTAGTTCTAGACTAAATATCAACACGATCTTACTGTAGTTCTAGACTAAATATCGACACGATCTTACTGTAGATCTAGACTAAATATCGACACGATCTTACTGTAGATCTAGACTAAATATCGACACGATCTTACTGTAGTTCTAGACTAAATATCGACACGATCTTACTGTAGCTCTAGACTAAATATCAACACAATCTTACTGTAGTTCTAGACTAAATATCGACACGATCTTACTGTAGTTCTAGATTAAATATCGACAGTTAAATATTTAACTAAATATCGACATGATCTTACTGTAGTTCTAGACTAAATATCAACATGATCTTACTGTAGCTCTAGACGAAATATCGACACGATCTTACTGTAGCTCTAGACTAAATATCGACACGATCTTACTGTAGTTCTAGACTAAATATTGACACGATCTTACTGTAGTTCTAGACTAAATATCGACACGATCTTACTGTAGTTCTAGACTAAATATCAACACGATCTTACTGTAGTTCTAGACTAAATATCAACACGATCTTACTGTAGCTCTAGACTAAATATCAACACGATCTTACTGTAGTTCTAGACTAAATATCGACACGATCTTACTGTAGTTCTAGATTAAATATCGACAGTTAAATATTAACTAAATATCGACATGATCTTACTGTAGCTCTAGACTAAATATCAGCACGATCTTACTGTAGCTCTAGACTAAATATCGACACGATCTTACTGTATCTCTAGACTAAATATCAACACGATCTTACTGTAGTTCTAGACTAAATATCAACATGATCTTACTGTAGTTCTAGACTAAATATCAACACGATCTTACTGTAGCTCTAGACTAAATATCCACACGATCTTACTGTAGCTCTAGACTAAATATCAACATGATCTTACTGTAGCTCTAGACTAAATATCAACACGATCTTACTGTAGTTCTAGACTAAATATCAACACGATCTTACTGTAGCTCTAGACTAAATATCAACACGATCTTACTGTAGCTCTAGACTAAATATCAACACGATCTTACTGTAGATCTAGACTAAATATCAACATGATCTTACTGTAGTTCTAGACTAAATATCAACACGATCTTACTGTAGTTCTAGTCTAAATATCGACACGATCTTACTGTAGTTCTAGTCTAAATATCAACACGATCTTACTGTAGCTCTAGTCTAAATATCGACACGATCTTACTGTAGTTCTAGACTAAATATCAACATGATCTTACTGTAGTTCTAGACTAAATATCAACACGATCTTACTGTAGCTCTAGACTAAATATCCACACGATCTTACTGTAGCTCTAGACTAAATATCAACATGATCTTACTGTAGTTCTAGACTAAATATCAACACGATCTTGCTGTAGTTCTAGACTAAATATCAACACGATCTTACTGTAGCTCTAGACTAAATATCAACACGATCTTACTGTAGCTCTAGACTAAATATCAACACGATCTTACTGTAGATCTAGACTAAATATCAACATGATCTTACTGTAGTTCTAGACTAAATATTAACACGATCTTACTGTAGCTCTAGACTAAATATCAACACGATCTTACTGTAGTTCTAGACTAAATATCGACACGATCTTACTGTAGTTCTAGACTAAATATCAACACGATCTTACTGTAGCTCTAGACTAAATATCAACACGATCTTACTGTAGCTCTAGACTAAATATCAACACTATCTTACTGTAGATCTAGACTAAATATCAACACGATCTTACTGTAGCTCTAGACTAAATATCGACACGATCTTACTGTAGCTCTAGACTAAATATCAACACGATCTTACTGTAGTTCTAGACTAAATATCAACATGATCTTACTGTAGTTCTAGACTAAATATCAACACGATCTTACTGTAGCTCTAGACTAAATATCGACACGATCTTACTGTAGCTCTAGACTAAATATCAACACGATCTTACTGTAGTTCTAGACTAAATATCAACACGATCTTGCTGTAGTTCTAGACTAAATATCAACACGATCTTACTGTAGCTCTAGACTAAATATCAACACGATCTTACTGTAGCTCTAGACTAAATATCAACACGATCTTACTGTAGATCTAGACTAAATATCAACACGATCTTACTGTAGTTCTAGACTAAATATCAACACGATCTTACTGTAGTTCTAGACTAAATATCAACACGATCTTACTGTAGTTCTAGACTAAATATCAACACGATCTTACTGTAGTTCTAGACTAAATATCAACACAATCTTACTGTAGTTCTAGACTAAATATCGACACGATCTTACTGTAGTTCTAGATTAAATATCGACAGTTAAATATTAACTAAATATCGACATGATCTTACTGTAGTTCTAGACTAAATATCAACACGATCTTACTGTAGCTCTAGACTAAATATCGACATGATCTTACTGTAGCTCTAGACTAAATATCAACACGATCTTACTGTAGTTCTAGACTAAATATCGACACGATCTTACTGTAGTTCTAGACTAAATATCGACACGATCTTACTGTAGCTCTAGACTAAATATCAACACGATCTTACTGTAGCTCTAGACTAAATATCAACACGATCTTACTGTAGTTCTAGACTAAATATCAACACGATCTTACTGTAGTTCTAGACTAAATATCAACACGATCTTACTGTAGTTCTAGACTAAATATCAACACAATCTTACTGTAGCTCTAGACTAAATATCAACACGATCTTACTGTAGTTCTAGTCTAAATATCGACACGATCTTACTGTAGTTCTAGTCTAAATATCAACACGATCTTACTGTAGTTCTAGACTAAATATCGACACGATCTTACTGTAGTTCTAGACTAAATATCAACACGATCTTACTGTAGTTCTAGACTAAATATCAACACGATCTTACTGTAGCTCTAGACTAAATATCACACGATCTTACTGTAGCTCTAGACTAAATATCAACATGATCTTACTGTAGTTCTAGACTAAATATCAACACGATCTTACTGTAGTTCTAGACTAAATATCAACACGATCTTACTGTAGCTCTAGACTAAATATCAACACGATCTTACTGTAGCTCTAGACTAAATATCAACACGATCTTACTGTAGATCTAGACTAAATATCAACATGATCTTACTGTAGTTCTAGACTAAATATCAACACAATCTTACTGTAGCTCTAGACTAAATATCAACACGATCTTACTGTAGTTCTAGTCTAAATATCGACACGATCTTACTGTAGTTCTAGTCTAAATATCAACACGATCTTACTGTAGCTCTAGACTAAATATCAACACGATCTTACTGTAGTTCTAGACTAAATATCAACACGATCTTACTGTAGTTCTAGACTAAATATCGACACGATCTTACTGTAGCTCTAGACTAAATATCGACACGATCTTACTGTAGCTCTAGACTAAATATCAACACGATCTTACTGTAGTTCTAGACTAAATATCAACACGATCTTACTGTAGCTCTAGACTAAATATCGACACGATCTTACTGTAGCTCTAGACTAAATATCGACACGATCTTACTGTAGCTCTAGACTAAATATCAACATGATCTTACTGTAGTTCTAGACTAAATATCAACACGATCTTGCTGTAGTTCTAGACTAAATATCAACACGATCTTACTGTAGATCTAGACTAAATATCAACACGATCTTACTGTAGTTCTAGACTAAATATCAACACAATCTTACTGTAGTTCTAGACTAAATATCAACACGATCTTACTGTAGTTCTAGACTAAATATCAACACGATCTTACTGTAGTTCTAGACTAAATATCAACACGATCTTACTGTAGATCTAGACTAAATATCGACACGATCTTACTGTAGTTCTAGACTAAATATCGACACGATCTTACTGTAGTTCTAGACTAAATATCGACACGATCTTACTGTAGCTCTAGACTAAATATCAACACGATCTTACTGTAGTTCTAGACTAAATATCGACACGATCTTACTGTAGTTCTAGATTAAATATCGACAGTTAAATATTAACTAAATATCGACATGATCTTACTGTAGTTCTAGACTAAATATCAACATGATCTTACTGTAGCTCTAGACTAAATATCAACACGATCTTACTGTAGCTCTAGACTAAATATCAACACGATCTTACTGTAGTTCTAGACTAAATATCGACACGATCTTACTGTAGTTCTAGACTAAATATCGACACGATCTTACTGTAGTTCTAGACTAAATATCGACACGATCTTACTGTAGTTCTAGACTAAATATCAACACGATCTTACTGTAGCTCTAGACTAAATATCAACACGATCTTACTGTAGCTCTAGACTAAATATCAACACGATCTTACTGTAGTTCTAGATAAATATCGACAGTTAAATATTAACTAAATATCGACACGATCTTACTGTAGCTCTAGACTAAATATCAGCACGATCTTACTGTAGTTCTAGACTAAATATCAACACAATCTTACTGTAGCTCTAGACTAAATATCAACACGATCTTACTGTAGTTCTAGACTAAATATCAACACGATCTTACTGTAGTTCTAGACTAAATATCAACACGATCTTACTGTAGTTCTAGACTAAATATCAACACGATCTTACTGTAGTTCTAGACTAAATATCAACACGATCTTACTGTAGTTCTAGACTAAATATCAACACGATCTTACTGTAGCTCTAGACTAAATATCAACACGATCTTACTGTAGTTCTAGACTAAATATCAACACGATCTTACTGTAGTTCTAGACTAAATATCAACACGATCTTACTGTAGCTCTAGACTAAATATCAACACGATCTTACTGTAGCTCTAGACTAAATATCAACACGATCTTACTGTAGTTCTAGACTAAATATCAACACGATCTTACTGTAGCTCTAGACTAAATATCAACACGATCTTACTGTAGCTCTAGACTAAATATCAACACGATCTTACTGTAGCTCTAGACTAAATATCAACATGATCTTACTGTAGTTCTAGACTAAATATCAACACAATCTTACTGTAGCTCTAGACTAAATATCAACACGATCTTACTGTAGTTCTAGTCTAAATATTGACACGATCTTACTGTAGTTCTAGTCTAAATATCAACACGATCTTACTGTAGCTCTAGACTAAATATCAACACGATCTTACTGTAGCTCTAGACTAAATATCAACACTATCTTACTGTAGATCTAGACTAAATATCAACACGATCTTACTGTAGTTCTAGACTAAATATCAACACGATCTTACTGTAGTTCTAGACTAAATATCAACACGATCTTACTGTAGTTCTAGTCTAAACATCGACACAATCTTACTGTAGTTCTAGATTAAATATCGACAGTTAAATATTAACTAAATATCGATATGATCTTACTGTAGTTCTAGACTAAATATCAACATGATCTTACTAGATTAAATATCAACATGATCTTACTGTAGTTCTCGACTAAATATCAACATGATCTTACTGTAGATCTAGACTAAATATCGACACGATCTTACTGTAGATCTAAACTAAATATCAACATGATCTTACTGTAGTTCTAGACTAAACATTTTATTAACCTGTGTTTTTTAAATATACATTTCCTGCAACCTGAGGCTGATTCATCTCACTTTTAGTGTGAAAGGGCTTTTTATTTGCCAAAAAATATAACTTCTATATTAAAAACTAACAAGCAAGCCCTGCACAGATTTAAAAAGTAACACAATATTGTAACATTACTTTTAAAAGTAACTTTCCCCAACACTGCAACTATCTATCTCGAAGAACTTTGAGCTGCGTTTTATGTATGAAGAGTTGTACAAATAATAATTTATTATTATTATTATTATGAAAAAGAGTTTTTTTTATCTTGAAATGAAAAACTTAACTGAAAGATAAAATATTAAAGTAAAACATTTATATTAGTCAAATTTATTCACATAAAAATGTAAAACTTTACTTTGTTCTAAACTAAAACTTGAATAATAAATTATATGGACATTTATAAAAAAAAATGAAAATGACAAACTTTTGTTTAACTTGTACTAAAATATCTAAAACTGAAATAAAAAATAATAAAAAGCTATGTACTTTTTAAAAACAATAAACTTTCAATTTAAAATAAAAGTTTCTAAATATGTATAAAATTAACACTTTACAATAAGTAAATGCAACTACGAATAAGCAATGTATTTATTTGATTTATCTGAAGTAAATGTTTTTTGACTATGTTGTATATATTTTAGGTTGTGATGGGTTTTTTGATTAGTTTTTCATTTGAACATTTGATTAGTTTGAAATGATCACTGTTCAATTAATATTGCAAGTATTTGTTAGTACTATTGACAGTTATTTGTAATGTAATGTTTTAATATTATGTGTACCTGCCCGGGGACTGCAGATGGAAATTAGCATTTGCTAACTCTGGTACAAAGCATCTTTTCGTAAGATTAATGTTTTTTGTACATTGTCCCTGACAAATAAACTAATAAAATAAATAAATAAATCTATTTTAATTTTAGATAAATTATGTATGAATTTAATGTCTTTATAGTTATTTTCTTTTAGTTTTAATAAATTTGAGTTATTTTAGCAACATTACTTCATAACATTCAACATACTACATGGAAATGAAATAACATATATATATATGGGTATTTGGCTTAGTGTCATGTTAGAATAATTTTTATACATTTTGTTGTTTTAATATTTTGAAATGGTTTAGCTTTATTTTTTGTTTTCATTTAAATGTTTAGTTTTGAAATGTTGTTGTATGCAATTGTCATTTTATTTAATTTCTCCATTTTCTTAAATGTGTGTGTGTATATATATATATATATAGTATTTATAGAGTTTTAACGTATTATAGCGTTTGTTACTTTTTCTTATTTGTAAGTCGCTTTGGATAAAGGCGTCTGCTAAATGACTAAAAAGTTAAAGTAAAAAAGTAATTAATCTTTGTTAATAACATTTCCCAGTGCATTAACTAATGTTAACACTACTTTCAATAATGTATTAATGAATGTTGAACTTTAACTAAGTGCTGTAGGAGTTTTGTGCCTATGCAAAACCTTATTGTAAAGTGATTCTAAACACGATTGTGTTGCAGGACTACAGCAGCGGCGCGCTGCTCACCGGAGAACTGAAGAAGCGTTTGATCGAGACGCTTCAGCCCATGATCGCCGCGCATCAGGAGAGACGCAAACTCGTGACGGACGAGATCGTACGACAGTTCATGAGCCCTCGCAAACTACACTTCAACTCCTAGAGACTCGCGGATCCACCTTCATCATGCTGCTCGTGACCAATAAACAACCACACACTGGTGTTTAAACCACACGTTTAATGTCATAACTACAGTGAACGTTTGCATGAGTGAATGGTCCATTTACAGGGTTCCTTTATAGACGTGACCCTGGACCACAAAACCAGTCATAAAGGCATTTAAAGTTGTTCAAATTAAGTTCTTAGCAATGCATATTACTAATCAAAAATTAAGTTTTGATATATTCATGGTAGACATCTTCATGGAACATGATATTAATATCCTAATGATTTTTGGCATAACAGAAAAATGTATAATTTTGACAATGTATTGTTGGCTAAATATAGCTGTGCTGCTTATGACTGCGTCTGTGCTCCAGGGACACATATTTAACATAAATGGCAGCATTGTGTTTGGTATATAGTACAGTCATCTGTAAATATGATTTATTTTTTTGGTGACTATCATACAGAACCCCTAAAATAAATAATAATAAATAAAAATACCTTTTTTGCATGCTTGTGCATTAGTTTCTAGTTTGATATAACCTTTGTGCATCAGTGTCATCTTACATGAATAAAACGAGCGTGGATGCACACGTATAATAGAAATATGCCTGTTTGAATTTTGGCTTTATGGTGGAATATTAAAGCCTAATGTCCATTTTAACACATCCTTCGTGGTGGCACAGAAGCCATGACACGGAGTGGGCTGATGGCATGAAATGTGCAAAGTTTAAGGGTTTATATAAAAGACTCGTCTTCATCAGTGTCTCAGCAATGGAAGTGAATGGGTGCCGTCAGAATGAGAGCTCTGGACTAATGGACTCTATGGTATTTTAGTTATAAATGTGTTAAAGCTGGTTTTGTCTTCTCCAGATGTTAACTGATGGACTATTGTGATGTTTTTATCAGCTCTCATTCTGACGGCACCCATTCACAAGACACTGATGCTCACAAACTCATCCTGATCTTATTTTTAGTCTGAACTATTTCCTCAACCATTCATGACGCACGGCAAAAAACACTCAAATATATATATATTAATGCAAAAGATAAATATTCTCAGTGCTTCTGTAATAAAATCACATCTGAACGTAAAACACTGACGCCTCGGTGAGGAGTCTCAAGAGCAAGATCTACGACGCCGGACGCAGAAAGCGAACGACCAGCTCGTACGTGGCGAAGACGGACATGTTGACCGGGAAAGCTCGGATGCAGTTGACCGTCAGACCTCTGAAGAGGACGGCGAGGCCTTCGCTCCTCACGCTGTGTGAGACGCAGTGGAAGAATCCTCTGTAGCGCCGGCCGCTGACCTGCAGACGAGCTTTAATCACGTCCATCGGCGTCCCCACGACCCATCCACACATCCCAGACACACCGCCGGCCAGAAGAACCACCGGCCAGCCTGGAACAACAGCTCAAGCATCTCAACACACAGCAAGCCTGTTTAACATTGCACTCGCTATGAAATGTTATGTTTAATCAAACATTATGATTATGCATGCATTTCCAGAACATGGCATACTGAGGTTTAAAATTATTGTTTGAGATATGTGACCCTGGAGCACTAAATCAGTCATAAGCATCAATTTTAGGAAATTCAGATTTATGCATCAGCTAATAAATAATATTTCCATTGATGTATGGTTTGGACAATATTTGAAAATCTGGTGCAAAAAAATCTAAATATTGAGAAAATCAGCTTTAAAGTTGTTCAAATGAATTCATAGCAATGCATATTAATAATCAAAAAATGTTTTTATGATAGGAAATTTACTAAATATCTTCATGGATCGTGATTTTAATATCCTAATGATTTTTGTCATTAAATAAAAATGTATAATTTTGATGATTATAATGACTGCGTCTGTGCTCCAGGGACACGTATATTAGAGTTACATTTTTTTCAGTTTTATTTCTATTCATCACTCTATAAATCAGAAAGTTATGAAAGCTTGTTTCCACCACGGATATAAAAGTAAATAAAAATCACTTTTTTCCCCTCAGAATTGTGTGATATGACCATAAAACTGCAAAATATAAGTCATAACTGCGAGACATAAACATCGAAGTCACGAGATAATGTAAAAATGGCAAGAATTACACATTTTAATTGTGAAATTAAACGGATTAATTTGTATTTATACTGTGGTGGAAACATGCATCCACATAAACATCCAAATTTTGACCAGATTCTTGAAATATGAATACATAAAGGAATAAAACTATAAAGTATGCTGATCACACTGCACAAAAAAAGATTTTCTGCTTTAGTATTCGTGTGTTTTCTAGTATATTAATATCTATAAATGCTGGAATTAATATGCGTTTACAAGTGACATGGCTTAAAGTCTTGTTTTATGAAAATATTATCCATATTTTATTCGTTTTAGCTTCAAACACATCAGCTAATGGAGTAATAAAAATCATCTTAATTCAAAGACTAAACGAGATTATATTTCTCACCCCATTAGTAGATATTTGTACTCGCTTGAAGCAAAATATGGATCATATTTTCATAAAACAAGACTTTTAAGTCATGTCACTTGTCAAGTAAACGCATCTTAACTCCAGAATGTGTAGATATGAATCCTAGCAAACAAGAGAAGGTGTGTGTAAGAGATACGGACTGGAATTGCAATAGAGTTAACGTGTGTTTCTTGTACTAGCGTGAGCAGATGTGTTGTGTGTGCGCACGTACTCGTCTGACGTCCGTCTGCGGAGCGCAGGAGCTCACAGATACTGCTGTATGTGAGGAAGTACGTGGCGAAGGACGGCCCGTCGCGCAGCGCTAAAGCAGACGAGCCCTTATAGAGCCCCAGCAGACCTTCGTCCCGCACGATCTGGAGCAGACAGTGCAGCGGCCCGCGGTATCTGCGTCTGGAGTCCGGCGGCTCGCGCTGACACTGGAGACGGACTTTCACCATGTCTGCGGGAGACACCACCAACACCTGGAAACACAAGATTTAATCAGGTTTATCATGCAAAAAACACAAAACCAGTCATGAGGGGCAACTTTATCACATTGAGATTTATGCATTAGCTAATAAATAATATTTCCATTGATGTATGATAGGATAATATTTGAAAATCTGGTGCTAAAAAATCTAAATATTAATAAAATCATCTTTAAAGATGCATATTACTAATCAAAAATATTTTTGTGATAGGAAATGTACAAAATATCTTCATGATCTTAATATCTAATGATTTTTGGCATAACAGAAAATTATAATTTTGACTCATACAATGTATTGTTTAATACCTGTGCTGCTTATGACTGCGTCTGTGCTCACATTTCAAAACTGTCGAGGATATAAAATGCATAATTTCATTGTAGTCCTCTGTATTTAAAAAAACGGACGAACAACATCATAAATGCACCGCAATCAACATCAAGTTCAGAACTCGACAAAAACATCAAAACATCAACAAAACAACCATTTTTCTAAAAATACTAAACCCAACAGAGCGAGTACTGAATATTAAAATTATTTTTCCAATTCAAATTTAACCCTTAACTGTCAGTCACACTTTTGAACACAGACATTATAGTGCAAACTTATATTTGTATAATTCATGAAGTTCAATGTAGCGTTTCCATGGTAATACAATGTCTGATTTTAAAATGGGTTTCAAATGGTATTTTAAGTGTTCAAGTGATTTCTTATGATTAAAGTGTGATAGAAAAACAGATTGTCTATGACAAAGGTCAGAACTCATGTTATGATTATGATTTTTCAGGTGCGCTCTTGTCATAAATTAATCTATTAATTTTCCTACATATTTTTTTTACAAAAAAAGTGGTGCAATATGTATTTAGGAGTCTTAGACCTTTCCAACGATATATAGTTTGTCATGATTAGATTTAATTGTAATATCGTGAAGTAAACTTCCACAGGGTGGACGCTGACACTTAAACCTATAATTAATTGATATATAATTACGACTCGCCCTTCTAGAATGAAAGTGCACCTCTCTTACAAATACATCATATTATCACACATACGTCAGAACCATGTCTTTTAATATCTCAAACACCAGTAAAAGCTAATTGTCCTATAATGTTCCTCTGGTAAATGCATCAGTGGATGTGCTTTGATAACCCCCCCGACACAAGTGCAGCGCACCTGAGCGACGCCTCCAGCGAAGCCCGACAGAAAGATATCCGCTCTGTGATGCGGATCGGCGGCGCTTCTGTGCCGCAGCTCATGCAGGAGGTGAAGGACGTTCCTGTAGGTGCCAAACACCAGCGAGGAGCTGATGGAGACGGTGCTCAGAGGCATGGACATCCCTCGGTAGAAGCCCCTGACCTGAAACACACCACCCGGCCGGCCGGTCACTTAAAGGGACAGCGCACCCCAAAAAATAATGATTACTCCTTCTCGCGTCGTTCCAAGACCTTCGTTCATCTTCAGAACACTGGTGAAATACGAGAGCTCTCTTGAACACCATCAAGGCTCAGAAACATAGTAAGGACATCGTTACAATAATCCAGTGGCTCAATCGAAGCTATGAGAATACTTTCTGTGCGCCAAGAAAAAAAAAATAACGACTTTATTTAACAATCCTCCTCCTCATCTCTTATGCTGCGGTGCGCCGCCATTGTGGAGAGATTATAATGATGCATGCACTACAAAAAATAACTTACTTAGTATTTCAGCCTTGTTTTCTAATATAAATATCTACAAATTCTGGAATTAAAATGCGTTTACTTGACAAGTAACATGACTCGAGATATGTCCTGATTTATACAAATTATATTAAAATATTAAAATTATAATATTAAAAAAAGTTTTTGCTTCAAACACGTACTAATGGGGTAAGAAAAATATTATTTTTTAGAGTTAGAATTAAGATATTTTTATTACCCCATTAGCAGATATTTGTACTTGTTTGAAGTACAAAATTTAGATATTTGTTTCATAAAACAAGACAAAATATCGTACTTGTCAAGTAAACGCATCTTAATTCCAGAATTAGTAGATATTTATATTAGCAAACAAGACAAAAATATTAACAAAGAAAATCATTCCACAAAAAGTATTCTCAAAACTTCGTAAAATTACGGTTGATGTCACATGGATTATTTTAACGATGTCCTTACTATGTTTCTGAGCCTTGATCGTGTTCAAGAGAGCTCTCGTATTTCATCAGAAGTATCGTGTGTTCTGAAGGGTTTGGAATGACGCGAGGGGAGTAATCATCGTTTATGGGTGCGCTGTCCCTTTAAATCTAGTGCTGTTAGTTAGTTACTTGTGGAAGATAGTTTTCACAACTGAATAATATTGTTACTTATTCTGCGTTCAAGTCCACGGGGGACGGAGTCGACAAGTAACAAGTCACTTTGGTCAGAACAAGATGGCGATTTAACTTTTATACATAAAATTCTACGATTTTTTTAAACTCTACATCTACATAAAGATTAATAAAGAATGTGCATCATTGAGTTGTGCTGTTTTCTGATTTTATTCAACATGTAAACTGAATCATTATATATTCTATGGTAATTCTACAATAATATAAAATGTTGTATATGTAACATAGTATTAATTTACATTACAAAAAAATTATAAAAATTATTAATACAGACGGTATCGATAGTCTTCGACTACGTCACGTTTTCTCACTGACACGCTCCCAACTCGGAAACACTGTGGGGGGGTTATTAAAGGAACACTACACTGTTTTTGGAAATCGGCTCATTTTACGACTCTCCAAGAATTAAAGAGTCGTGTTTTACCGTTTTTGAATCAGCCGATCGCCGGGTCTGGTGGTAGCACTTTTAACGTAGCTTAGCATAGATCGGATTAGACCGTTAGCATCTCACTCAAAAATGCAATGTACATGATGTAACTACAGAAGAGTCGAGCTTTAAATAGGAAAAATATAGAAACTCTTTGGTCATTTTTGAGCGAGATGTTAACGGATTCAATTATCTATGCTAAGCTACGCTAAAAGTGCTAGCGCCAGACGCGGAGATCGACTGAATGGATTCAAAAACTGTAAAACTCGACTCTTTAACTCTTGGGGAGTCGTAAAATGAGCCAATTTCCCAAAAAAAGTGTAGTGTTCCTTTAAAGATCATTTAGAGTAATAACGACTTTTTAGTGGCGTTCATGTGCGTTCATCTCAATCCGACATGATCTGAACCCACCGTTAATTTCACAATTATCACCTTATCTCGCAATTTAGTTTATATCTCGCAATTCTAACGTTCTTGTAGGGCTAGTAACACGATATTTCGAAATCAAATCGATATTGCGATTATTGAAATAGTCACATCGCGCAGGTGGAGATTTATTTGAACAAATACATCAGAGTGTAGCGCGCGTCAATTTAAACATTCAAGCCATTTCAAGTGCAAGATAACGATTGTTAAAAGTTTATTCGTTACTCGCGTTCTTTTTCACGTCTACGTGCGTTTGAACAGACATATACACAGATAATTATCTCTAATCGCCGGTATGGGCGAGTAAAGTGAACGTACGTCACTATCAATACAGCGGATCAATGCATTAGTTCTTAAAGTGACAGTAACCTTTATTGTACTCACTCCTGTCAATGTCGTTACCGTTAATTAATCAAAATATAAATCATTGCACTTGATCAAATAACGTTTGTAGCTTTAACCAAGAAATAAACTATATTTAATTTACATAGTGAAGCACTTTTATTATTATTATTATTTTCAAATCAAATCAAATCACTTTTATTGTCACATCACCACAGCACAAGTGCCTTGGTGAGTGAAATTCTTACGAGCGTGCTCCAGACAGTGCAAAACAAAACAAAACAAAACAAAAAAACAACAGTTTACATATGGACAGTACATATTTACAGACTGTACAGAGGACAGTGTGCAAAATACACATACATATACTCAGTACACATAGTGTACTATATAGACATACTTAGTTATCAGCTACACATTATACACCGTATGTACACAATCTATACATTATGTAATCTATACATAGTAATAATGTGAAGTAGGGTTGTGACGGTGAGGAAATTTTCCCACCGGTTAATCGACCTGATGTCACACCGGTTATAACGGTATCACCGTGGTGGGGGGTCGTTTGAGTTTTCCCTCTTTTCCTTAGGCTTTAAATACCCTGTAAGCGCTATGCGCGTTTAACTTTGACTTTTTTTTATCAGCAGCAATTCGGCGTCAAGCAGTGTTTAAATAAAATAAAAATCAGCAAATACTGTGGAACCAAATAAATGAGAAACTAATGTTTTTTTTTTTTTTAAACATTATCACTTAGATCAGGGGTAATAGATCGCTCGCGCTTTATGTCAGTGTTTCAACCAGGGGGGCGAGAGATAAAACTCAAATATAATACATTCATTAATATTATGACTCGCATGTTAAGTAATGTAAAAAAAATATATAGCCTATAAAAAATAACAGTACCACCTCTCTACGTATTCTGTGTTTAGGAGGAGAAATACGGTTCTCATGGCGCTGTGTGAATACAGACCGAACGGTGGCTCAAAACCGCTATATGAGATTATGATACGCAAACTACAGCTCTCGGCTGGATAAAGAAGCCAGTGTTACACTAGTAGCCTAAAGTTTTGATGGACGACTATTGTAATCAGTGTAAAGCTGATAACAGTGACATGATCGTGCATTAGGCATGCGTTATGTCCGTTATAAATGATGCGCAAACGAACCGTGTGTGTGTGCTCTCGAGCACTATAACATCATATTTCTGCTTGAATACAGCTCAGTATATAGTTGAATACAGCGAGTGTTTTATAACGGATGCTCGCGCATGTTGGAGAAGTTTGTGAGGATCTGTGGTGTTTTGTGCATACGGGCATCAGACGCTCCAAACAGCTTGTTCTTACTGATGACGTCGTGAATAGTGAATAATATTAAACAAATATTGTATTTATTATTATTAAATTAATGCAACATAGATACATCACAACAAGCCTTTTTAATTATTTATTTAATATTTATTTTATCATTTATTTACATTTCAGTTGGTAGATCTTGGTGAGTTTTCTCCCTGACTTATGTCAGACTCAGAAGTCAACAGGCTTAAAACGGGCGTTTTTAGATTTGGTTTTGAAACTCTTCCGCCATCGTCTTGTCTGTGTCACCTCACTCTTCTTGTCAGTCATCTCTCTTCACATGATAAATGAAATCTGATCTGTGATGTAGAGGTCTGCGCGGGACTGTTTTATTCAGCACTCACCCGCTCCCGCGATATATTCACTGTTTGTTCACATTTCTGCTGAAAGGCCAACAAATAAAAGTTTAGTCTGCACAAAATTATATTTATTTTATTCATCTTGTCAAGAGTCTTGAATTTATTGACAGAAAAAATGTCAATAACATTTTGCTGCCAACACAGAATAAAGTTTCACAGAGAGAAAAAAATGTTATACAAAAATTGTAATCCCTATTTTTATTCGTTTTGTCAGGATATAATTCGTTTATGCTAACATTCAGCCTACAACACAATAGGAAAAAAATGTAGGTTTAGCCTAATATATATTTTATTAGTCTTGTCAAAATACTAAATTCATTTAACATCTTGCTGTTAACACAGTGAAAAGCGCAGCAGAGAAAAATAAATAAATTCAACAGTCTGTCATTTAAAATGATAGGATAAGCATAATACAAAAAATAAATAAAAAAGGAAAGACAAATTGCACGTCCTTCAAGGACAGCGCATCATCGCATTCACACTTTGCTTCATCTTTATTCTGCTCTGTCACTCATCACAACCTGCCTGTTCTGTCTGAGAGATGTATATTATATCTGATATGCTGCTCTGAGCATCGTTACACATGCTGTGCACAGACAATAAAACGAAGCACTGGTTCATGCGAGCAGCGCGCGCATAACGGTACGAATGCAGGCTGAACTGATTGATAAGAATAAAGCGCAGATATGCTGTTCTGAAAGGACCTCGGGAACGGGATGTTAGACCGCCCCCTCCCGTTCAAATTGCACCAGAGTTACCGAACGTTACCGCATTGTATTCAGGAAATTAATCCCGCGGCGGAATCTGATCAGGACAGCCGAAGCAATGCAGACCTAGACTGCTGTGATGCTCGACTCCCGTTCGTTCGGTGCGCTGCATTGAGCAGCCGCGTTCAGTTTTAATTGTAGTGTCCTCTAACTGAACAAATTTATTTTTATTGCTATAAAATAAATCTAAAGGACGGTGCCACGGTGAGCAAGTGACGTAACGGTGTTGCGGCTTAACACCGGTATAACCGTCATCACCGTCTATCGCGGCAAGCCTAATGTGAAGGTGCAACAGATTATAAATTTACAGCAGATTGGTTGTGCAACAGATTGGTTGTGCAACAGGTAGATGTGCAAGGTGCAACATATTATGCATATGCAATGTCGTGGGTGTGCTTTGTATGGTGTCCAGTGCAGTGTGTGCGTGTAGTCCGGTAGAACTGTGTTAAAGTGCAGTGCATGGCATGTTGTGTGAGTGGGAGTGTGTTGTAGGGTGGGTCATTTCTGACTGTTCATTAGCCTGATAGCCTGAGGGAAAAAGCTGTCCCTCAGTCGGCTAGTGCGGGATCGGATGCTGCGGAGACGTCTCCCTGAGGGCAGCAGAGAGAACAGACTGTGGGACGGGTGGCTGGAGTCTTTGATAATCCTCGGGCTTTCTTTCCTTGCACACCGCCTGGTGTAGATGTCCTGGAGGGAGGGAAGCTCACCTCCAACAATGTGGCGGGCAGTTCGCACGACCCTTTGCAGGGCTTTGCGGTTGCCAGCGGTGCTGTTTCCAAACCAGGCGGTGATGCAGCCGGTCAGGATGCTCTCCACAGTGCAGGTGTAGAAGGATCTGAGGATTCTGGGGCTCGTTCCAAACTTCCTCAGCCGTCTCAGGAAGAAGAGGCGCTGATGTGCCTTCTTCAGCACTGCATCTGTGCGAACAGACCATGTGAGATCCTCGGTGATGTGAACTCCGAGGAACTTAAAGCTGCTCACCCGCTCCACAGGTGTCTTGTCGATGGTGATGGGTGTGTGTTCTCTGCTCTGTCTCCTGTAATCCACCACCAGCTCCTTGGTCTTGTCGATGTTGAGTGAGAGGTGGTTCTCCTGACACCATTTAGTCAGGGTACTCACCTCCTCTCTGTAGGCCGTCTCATCGTTGTCGGTGATCAGGCCTATCACCGTTGTGTCATCAGCAAATTTGACGATGACATTGGAGCTGTGTGTTGCTGTACAGTCGTGTGTGTACAGGGAGTACAGGAGTGGGCTGAGGACGCAGCCCTGCGGTGCACCAGTGTTGACCAGTGTTGAGGGTCAGGGGAGATGAGGTGTTGTTGCCCATTCTGACCACCTGACTTCTGCCTGTCAGGAAGTCCAGGATCCAGCTGCACAGAGATCTGTTCAGTCCCAGAGTGTGGAGCTTCGCAACCAGTGTGGCTGGCACTATGGTGTTAAATGCCGAGCTATAATCCACGAACAGCATCCTCACATAAGTGTTCTTATTTTCCAGGTGGGAGAGAGCAGTGTGCAGGGTAAAGGCAATAGCATCATCTGTGGAACGGTTACTGCGGTATGCAAATTGTAGTGGGTCCAGTGAAGCAGGAAGCACAGAGCAGATGTGTTCTCTGACGAGCTTCTCAAAACACTTGCTGAAGATGGGGGTCAGAGCAACGGGCCTCCAGTCATTCAAGCATGTGACTTTATTTTTCTTAGGTATGGGCACAATGGTGGATTTTTTGAAGCATGCGGGAACCACAGACAGAGAGAGGGACAGATTGAAAATGTCTGTAAAAACCCCGGCTAGCTGGAAAGCGCATGCTTTGAGCACACGGCCTGGTATACCGTCCGGGCCCACGGCTTTACGGATGTTCACCCGTTTAAAGGATCGGGTTACATCCGCGACAGAAAGCGAGAGTGGACTCACCTCTTCTACAGCAGCCGTGGGATCGCTCTCTGTGTGGGCGGTGTTATCAGCCTCGAACCGAGCATAAAAGGTGTTGAGCTCGTCGGTAGAGAGGCGGCAATGTTCACAGTAGCTGGTTTATTCCCTTTAAAGCCTGTGATGTTGTTGATGCCCTGCCACATGCTTCTAGGATTATTGTTGTTGAATTGTTCTTCAACTTTGTTTTTGTATTGTCGTTTGGCTGCTTTGATGGATCTCCTGAGACTGTAGCTGGCTTGTTTCGATCGATCATCAGCGTTTCCGGATTTAAAGGCAGATGTTCGCGCTGACAGGGCTGATCGAACATCGCTGTTAATCCACGGTTTTTGGTTGGGGTAGATGCGGATTGTTTTGGTCGGAACTACATCTATACACTTCTTGATGAAACACGTGACCGTATCTGAGTACGCCTCTATGTCGTCATCAGACGCCGCACGGAACATGTCCCAATCCACGTTATCAAAACAGTCCTGTAGTGTAGCGTCCAATTGGTCCGACCAGCATTGTATTGTCCTGAGGGTGGGTGCTTCACGTTTCAGTTTCTGCCTATAAGCAGGCAGAAGCAGAACGGAGGAGTGATCTGATTTGCCGAAAGGTGGGCGGGGGAGGGACTTGTACGCGTCCCGGAAAGGAGTGTAACAATGGTCGAGTACCCGGTCACCACGCGTGTTTATGGTGACGTGTTGAAAGTATTTTGGAGCTGTTTTCCTGAAGTTGGCTTTATTAAAGTCCCCCATGCAGATGCGCGACAAAATCCCCCCACTAACTCTAAAGTGACTAATTATTTTCAAATAAAGCTATTTATTTATATCGTAATATTTATCGTAGAAATATTGCTATGTTCATTTTTTGTTTCAAATGTTGTGCTAATTACGATGCTAATTTGCATCTCACAATATATCTCGCATTTCAAACTTTACGGTTCTCAAAAGTGCATAATTTACAAAAATATTTTTATAATTTCAACAAAATAAGATGGATAATAAAAATTAAATGTTATATTTCAAATCTAACATATATTTACATATACTCCACAAGACATAATAACATGATGATGTGAGAGTTTTTCGTATTTTGTTTAAATATTATTATTATGATTTTCTCAGATTCCGAAAGGGGGTGTGTAAACTTTTGAGCCGAACTACATATCTCGCGATTAGTTTACGCTTCCGATTTGTTTTGTTTTTTTTACAATTTAATTTAAATAAATGCGTATCGTATGCCTAGACATGAAAAAATACTATAGTAATTTATAGCAAATACTAGTGTTTTTGAACCATACTACTATAGTACTCAAATTAATGTATTATAATTCTATAATTAATGTGGTAATATAACAACTATAGTAATATAAACACTATGAATCCGAACCGACAGATGAATCAGAACCAGCAGAACCGATCACAGAGGAAGCGGAACCGATCCGGACCAACAGATGAATCAGAACCAGCAGAACCGATCACACAGAGGAACCGGTACCGATCCGACAGATGAATCAGAACCAGCAGAACCGATCACACAGAGGAACCGGTACCGATCCGAACCGACAGATATAGAGTATATTATACTACAACACACTACAGAGAACCGATCACACAGAGGAACGGTGATCCGAACCAACTCAACTATTTATTATACAGATATATTATACTACAACACACTACAGCTGTCGCACCGTATTAACAACGTATACTACAGTAATTATACAGATGCGTCGCACATTAACAACGAGTATGAAAAACACTGTATAATACACTTCACTGTAGTATGGTTCAAAAACACTGTAGTATTTACTGTAAGTTACTATAGTATTTTAGCAGGTATTGTTTATTCCCACCGCTGTCAGGCTTTTACAATTATTACTTAAGTGTTACATTAAAGTTTGAAATTGCTCGTTTAAATCCTCCAATCGTGACTTGTGAATTGAGAGTGGTGTTTGTGCAGATACTCACTCCTTCGGTTCTGCAGGTTCTTCTCACACATTCCCAAAAGCCTGTGTCCCGTGTCTGAGATACTCACTCCTTCGGTTCTGCAGGTTCTTCTCACACATTCCCAAAAGCCTGTGTCCCGTGTCTGAGTCTGGAGTCTCACCTGCAGCATTCAGCGCACCTGTTAGTGACCTGTGATGAGGGTCTTACCTTCACTGTGAGGGTCTTATACCCCACCGTGTCCAGCCCCTGAGCCACTCCAACAGCCCCTGAGCACACGGATCATAACACGGTTACATGCAATACCACAGAGAAATTATAGATATCATCATGCTTCACGAGACTGGAGCTGCTCGTGAAACACTCTCACATTCACATACGGACCTCCGACAGAACCGGCGACGAAATCCTCGAGGTGCATCACGATGAGAACCAGCAGAACCGATCACAGAGGAACTGGAACCGGACCGACAGATGAATCAGAACCGATCACAGAGGAACCGGAACTGATCCGACAGATGAATCAGATTCAGCAGAACCGATCACAGAGGAACCGGAACCGGACCGACAGATGAATCAGAACCAGCAGAACCGATCAAACAGAGGAACCGGAACCGATCCGAACCGACAGATCACACAGAGAAACCGGAACCAATCGAGAAACGGAACCAATCGAACTAGCAGAACCGATGAAACCGGACCAACAGATGAACTAGCCAGGATCGAGGAACGGACCAACAGATGAATCAGAACCAGCAGAACCGGTCACAGAACCAGCAGAACCAATCCAGAGGAACCAAACCGGACCAACAGATGAATCAGAACCAGCAGAACCAATCACAGAGGAACCGGACCAACAGATCCGAGATGACGCACAGCAGGATCACAGAGGAAACCGGTACAGATCAGAACCAGCAGAACCGATCAGAACCAGAGGAACCGGTACAGAGGAACCGGACCAACAGATCAGAACCAGAGAACCGGTGAGGAACCGGAAACCGATCACAGAGGAACAGATGAATCGGACCAACAGATGAATCAGAACACAGAACGGTCACAGAGGAACCGGAACCGATCCGACAGATCAGCGCGAAACGGACAGACGCCGGTGAATCAGAAGAACGATCAAAAAGAATCGGAGTCATTGTGAAGACCGATGAAGAGACGCGCGCAGTGTGTGTGTGTGAGAGAGAGAGAGTGTGTGTGTGAGAGAGAGTGTGTGTGAGTGAGTGAGTGTGAGAGAGAGAGTGTGTGTGTGTCGGACGCGCCGGTTAACGATCTGAATCTGATGATTGTGAAGACGACAGAGATGAAGAGACGCGCGCAGTTTGTGTGTGTGTGAGAGAGAGAGAGAGTGTGTGTGTGAGAGTGAGAGAGAGTGAGTGTGTGTGAGAGAGTGTGAGAGAGAGAGTGTGTGTGTGTCTTCGCGGTCGCGTGATGAGCAGAAATGTGAACCGAAGGTCGCGATCTCTTTCAGAAACGCGGGGAGTGACTCATCGCGGTCGCGTGATGGTGCCGGTGCCGGTGTCAGGTTTGTGTTCGATGTTCCGGTCCCGTGACCGCGGGGCGGCGCTGCTCTTCAGCGCGGGGAAGATCCGAGGCGAAAGAAGAGTCACGTGTTACACAGTGTTTGTGTTCCTGCAGTGACCGCGGGGCGGCGCTCGCCTCCACTGTGAGGCGAAAGAAGAGTCAGCCAATCAGATCCCGAACAGAGAAAGAGTTTATTAATAATTATTTATATCGCGCATATTGTGTGTTTATATTTTATCCCATAACAGGACTATTATCATGACGAGAAACAGGTTAAATACATATAAAGCCAACAAAACTAAATGTGCAAAAGATGTTTAAAGTACATATTGGATTAAAAGTGTAATTAAATAATCAAAATAATTAGAACGAAGTCTGGCCTCACTTCATTAAAAATCATTTTTATGAATCAACCAAATGGAAAAGATTTCTAATTTTATATATTATATTAAATTATATATTACATAATATTTATAATGTACATTATATTTCTAATGTAACACTATATTATATTTAATATATTATATTAATTATATATTACATAATATTTCTAATGTACATTATATTTCTAATGTAACACTATATTATATTTAATTTATTATATTTCAAATGTAACACTATATTATATGATGTTTTATATATATTTCTAATGTATCACTATTATATTTAATATATTATATTAATTATATTTCAAATGTAACACTATATTATATATATGATATTTCTAATGTAACTATTATATTTAATATATTAATTATATTTATAATGTAACACTATATTATATTGTGTTTTATATATGATATTTCTAATGTAACACTATATTATATATGTTATTTCTAATGTAACACTATATTATATTATATATGTTATTTCTAATGTAACTATATCATATATGATATTTCTAATGTAACTATATTGTATATGATATTTCTAATGTAACACTATATTATATTATGTTTTATATATGTTATTTCTAAAGTAACACTATATCATATATGATATTTCTAATGTAACTATATTATATAAGATATTTCTAATGTAACACTATATTATATTGTTTTATATATGATATTTCTAATGTAACACTATATCATATATGATATTTGTAATGTAACACTATATTATATTGTGTTTGATATATGATATTTCTAATGTAACACTATATTATATATTATATTTCTAATGTAACACTATATTATATATGATATTTCTAATGTAACACTATATTATACCGTGTTTGATATTATATTTAATGCGCAGCAGTATATCGCAGTGAGCTGAAGTTCTTCAGTGCTCGGACCGATCCACAGAAACGGTTTTCCTCTCGAGTGTGTGTTAGCTCAGACATGAAGGTACACGCTCTGAGGATGATGATGATGGGGGGGGGTGTTTCTTCATCCTGGACCTTCTATTGGTCACAGATGGACTTTCCCCTTCATATCAACTTCATTCAGTAACAGAAGCAGCAGCTGCTCACGAGCGCAGACGTCCAGAGACTGACCGACTGACACTGCTGCTGCCACACACTCATCTTCATCAACATTGGAGGAATGGACTTTGTTGCAGGATGCATTGGAGGTAACACACGCTTCGTTTGAGTGCACATGCTCACTGAAATAACACACATAGTAAATGAGAACAGCTCTCTAGTTATACTAGTAACTGACTGCTAGTTACCCGTTGTACTCCGCTCACTGACTCGGACTAATATCCCACACTGTCTTTAAATAGCCAATAAACAATGATTCTGATCCTCATGCATTTAATGCTGCCGAATCAAAAACTGCTTTATTAACGTAGTATTTTTGTCTTGTTTCTAGTATAAATATCTAAACATTCTTGAATCAACATGCAAGTAACATGACTTAAGATATTGTCTGGCTTTCTGAAAAAAATATAAAAATGTTGTTCGTTTTTGCTTCAAACGAGTAAAAAATTATCTGCCGATGGGGCAAGAAAAATCATCTTGTTTAGCCTTTGAATTAAGATGATTTTTATTACCCCATTGGCAGATATTTTTGTTAGTTTTGAGCAAAAACTAACAAAAAAAAAAAAAGAAAAATTGAGCACAAGACCTAATATCTTGAATAATTTTACTTGTACAGTAAATTAATCTTGATTCAATAATGTTTTGATATTTATACTAGAAAGCAAGACAAAAATACTACGTACACTGAAAATAATTATTGGTAACTTTATTTTAAGGTGTCATAATCATAATCGGGGTGCGATTTGTAGGGGGGGGGGGGATTTCCCAAATGATTCGTGAAACGTGCTTTGAAGTCCCGTTCTGCACTGGTGGGTTAAATCAAACTAAGGTGTATAGTATAGATACACGAAGTACACTTAAGTACAATCTTGATGCACTTTATTTTAAGTAGCAATCTTGATGCACTTTATTTTAAGTAGCTTATGCCTGTGTAATATTCTGTAATTAGAAAGGTATTACATGTATTTTAGCTGCACTGGTGGGTTAAATCAAACTAAGGTGTACAGTATAGATACACAAAGTACACTTAAGTACAATCTTGATGGACTTTATTTTAAGTAGCTTATGTCTGTGTAATATTCTGTAATTAGAAAGGTATTACATGTATTTAAGCTGCACTGGTGGTTAAATCAAACTAAGGTGTACAGTATAGATACACATTAAGTACATTTAAGTACAATCTTGATGCACTTTATTTTAAGTAGCTTATGTCTGTGTAATATTCTGTAATTAGAAAGGTATTACATGTATTTTAGCTTTACTGGTGGGTTAAATCAAACTAAGGTGTACAGTATAGATACACTAAGTACACTTAAGTACAATCTTGATGCACTTTATTTTAAGTAGCTTATGTCTGTGTAATATTCTGTAATTAGAAAGGTATTACATGTATTTTAGCTGCACTGGTGGGTTAAATCAAACTAAGGTGTACAGTATAGATACACGAAGTACACTTAAGTACAATCTTGATGCACTTTATTTTAAGTAGCTTATGTCTGTGTAATATTCTGTAATTAGAAAGGTATTACATGTATTTTAGCTGCACTGGTGGTTAAATCAAACTAAGGTGTACAGTATAGATACACATTAAGTACACTTAAGTACAATCTTGATGCACTTTATTTTAAGTAGCTTATGTCTGTGTAATATTCTGTAATTAGAAAGGTATTACATGTATTTTAGCTGCACTGGTGGTTAAATCAAACTAAGGTGTACAGTATAGATACACGAAGTACACTTAAGTACAATCTTGATGCACTTTATTTTAAGTAGCTTATGTCTGTGTAATATTCTGTAATTAGAAAGGTATTACATGTATTTTAGCTGCACTGGTGGTTAAATCAAACTAAGGTGTACAGTATAGATACACATTAAGTACAATCTTGATGCACTTTATTTTAAGTAGCTTATGTCTGTGTAATATTCTGTAATTAGAAAGGTATTACATGTATTTTAGCTTTACTGGTGGGTTAAATCAAACTAAGGTGTACAGTATAGATACACAAAGTACACTTAAGTACAATCTTGATGCACTTTATTTTAAGTAGCTTATGTCTGTATAATATTCTGTAATTAGAAAGGTATTAAATGTATTTTAGCTGCACTGGTGGGTTAAATCAAACTAAGGTGTACAGTATAGATACACATGAAGTACACTTAAGTACAATCTTGATGCACTATTTTAAGTAGCGTATGCCTGTGTAATATTCTGTAATTAGAAAGGCATTACATGTATTTAAGCTGCACTGGTGGGTTAAATTAAACTAAGGTGTACAGTATAAATACACATGAAGTACACTTAAGTACAATCTTGATGCACTTTAAGTAGCTTGTGTCTGTGTACTTACATTGTATAAAGTCTGCAACACATGTGTAACAGTCTTTTGGTTACATAAGTAGCTAGGATCTGTAACATTAGCTGTCTATTACATCTGTAATTACAGGCTGTTACATAACTTAGTAGTAGTTGTACTTAAATGCAACTAAATGTACTTACCATGTAACTAAGTACTTAACTAGGTAATTACGCTGTATTATGATACCTTAAAATAAAGTGCTACCAAATGATTCATTGAATTTACTCAATTTTTTTAAGGTACGTTGTTGCTAATTATTTTAGCTACATTTAAATAAACAAATTTAGTTGGCTGTATTTTTATTATTATATGTAGCTCAAATAAATAGCTTGCAACCACTTACATAAATAAAATATATTTTTTGCCGTGTAATAAGAACTGAAGACGATCTTCATAAGCACGAGGCTTTCTCCAGACGCGTGTGTGTGAGAGAGTTCAGCAGATGTCTGATCGGTCAAACAGCTCTTGCCTCATGCATGAATGACGCAGGTGTCGCTCGCACGCAGGGGTCAAGGCCGGACAGCTGACCTCATCTCTCAAACACATTGCATCAGTAATCACGTGTTCAAACAGCCGTAACTCACTCTCAGTCGTTGCTGTTTCAGGTGCCACAGGTGTGCTGGTCGGACATCCGTTTGATACGGTCAAGGTACGTCTGCTTCGACCAAATCAGCAAAACTCAGCAGAAAGCTGCTTTGAGGATCCGAGAATGGGTCTTCTACACTCTTAACAATAAAGGTCTTTACTGTGTTACTAGATTTAGCAACTTTCACGACAATCCTAGTAATATTTTCTCCCAAAAGTACACAATTTTTTCTTTATTTAGCAACTTTTGATAAGTGACTCAGACATTAAAAGCCACAGTTTCCATCCAAATTACACAAAAAGATAAACCAGCAGTAGGCACACTACATGAACTCAGCTGCTATTTGCAGTTGTTAAATTTATTAAAAATAATTATTAATTTATGATGCACTTTGTTAGTAGCTTGTACCTGCGATTGTTGAGCAGTTAGTACACTGTAAGAAAAATTGAAGAAAATAATACTAGTAATTTTCCAGAACATTATCTATTATATCTCTATAACCTGAAAACACTATGCTTATGTAAAAAAAAAAAAAAACACGGGAAATTATTTCATATTAATATAGTAGATTGTGCCAGTAATATAGTAGTAAGTAGAAGTAGCACACAAAAAAATGTACATTTAAATGTTATAATATGTATAAATTGTATGTTTTAGCATCAATAAAAACATACAAAATGTAAGTTTTGTGCTTGTAAATTTTCCATATTAATATAAACATGAGACCAGGCTGCTATATCATAACTAGTAAATTAGCCGTGGACTACTTTCAGGCGCTGCGTAATATCATCAATATCTGAGAGAATAGTTCCTCGCCGTATCGGTCTAGAACATCACAACTTTGCATTTTCCATCGGTCTTAGTACACGACGTAACTACAGAAGAGTCAAGCTTTAAATAGGAAAAATATGGAAATTGTTTGGTCATTTTTGAGTGAGATGCTAACGGTCTAATCCAATTCAATGATCTATGCTAAGCTACGCTAACAGTGCTAACGCCAGACCAGCTGAATGGATTCAAAAACGGTAAAATGAGCCGATTTCCAAAAACAGTGTAGTGTTCCGTTAACTTAGCACGGGGCTAGCTGCACTCATTTTTGAATGAGATGCTAACGGTCTAATCCGATTAAATGATCTATGCTAAGCTACGCTAAAAGTGCTAACGCCAGACCGGCTGAATATATTCAAAAACGGTAAAACTCAATTCAGGGGACTACTTTCAGGCGTCTTAGTACACGACGTAACTACAGAAGAGTCGAGCTTTAAACAGGAAAAATATGGAAACTCTTTGGTTAGCGAGATGCTAATGGTCTAATCTAGTGTTCCTGTGGCTCAGTGGTTAGAGCCTTGCGTTAGCAGCGCAAAGGTTGTGGGTTCGAATCCCAGGGAACACACATACTGACAAAAAAATGTATAGCCTGAATGTACTGTAAGTCGCTTTGGATAAAAGCGTCTGTTAAATGCGTAAATGTAATCCGATTCAATGACCTATGCTAAGCTACGTTAAAGAGTGCTGCTTAAGCAATGATAAATGGGGCTTCAAAAACGGTTTAAAAACGGTCTAAATTAGCCGATTTCCAAAAGAGTGTAGTGTTCCGTTAAAGCACGGGGTTAACGCCAGACCGGCTGAATGGATTAAAAAACGCTCATTTTTGAAAACTCAATAACGCTAATTTCAGATCTTACGCTAACAAACTACAGACAAAAAAGGAAAAATAATTTTGGTCATTTTTGAGTGAGATGGTAACTCTAATTCAGATTCACTTTCAGATCTTATGCTACTGCAACTACAGAAGAGTGCAGTGTTTCTCCATTTTTGAGTGAGATGGTAACTCAATCCGCAATGATCTGTTTTCTAAAGCTCAAGAGCGTGCTGACAACCGGCTGATTAAAAAACAGGTAAAACTTTCCAGGGGACTCATCTTATCCGTCACACGACGTTTAGAAGAGTCATTTAAATAATATCAGACGAGACCAAACCTTTTTGAAGATGGTAACAATATGATATTGCTCTATTGTTTTCTACTATAAATATCAACAAATTCTGGAGTTAAGATGCGTCTTGCCAGTCCGGCTGAAGTATGTCAAAAACGGTAATGAAAAAAATACAATTAAGAAAAATGTTCGCGTTAGCCGATTTCCAAAAGCAGTTAATCGTATGGCCGATATGTTTTTAAAAACCGTTCCTCTCTTTCCACTGGAAATTTGAAAAATTTCAGACAAGCAAAAACTAAAGAAGAAACTGTGTTAAATCTATAAAACTGGGCAGGTTTGACGGGAAAACTCTGTTTTCTAGGTGAGACTAAAGCGTGGAATATACCGAGGGACGTATCACTGTTTCCATATCTAACAATTCTTAAATTAATATGCAAGAAAAATCGGTGACAAGCCTTTTTATAAAAAATACTAAAAATATTGTTTTAGCAATATTTTACCCCACTGGTAGGTAATTATACTTGTTTTTAAACAAACAAAAAAGATGCAGTTCTATGTTGGGGTAAGAAAAATGTTCTTAATGAGATTATTCACGTTAATAACAACAGAAAACAAGACAAAAACACTAAAGAAGAAACTTTGCATCATTTTGTTATCATAATTAGCATTTTAATATCTAACAATATCTATTAATCGTCTTAATATCTAACAATTCTTAAATTAATATGGAGTATCTATAAAAAATACCTTTAATCGTTAAAACTTGTTTTTAAAACCAAAAACAGTTGCATATAACAACATTATCATTTTGAATCTAATATATGCACAAAATGGCTGAATATGATTCGATGTTAAAGGTCCTTCGATGAAACAATAAACAACTTAGTTTTAAGAATATAGAACTGTTTTTGGATTAAAAACAAGTATAATTATCTGCCAGTGGGGTATAATATTCCTAAAACAATATTTTTTATTATTTTCCGGACCTTGACCGTGTTATTTACTCATTTGGACCGTCACAAGCCTCCCGGCTTTTATCTAAAATAGTGTTCTGAAGACGAACAAAGCTTTTACGGGTTCGTAACGACATGCGGGTAAGTGACTAACGACATTTTTGGGTGGACTATCCCTTTAAGGATAATTATGATTTTAAGAACTGCTCACTGAGAGGTGCTTTGTGGAACCTAAAATGGTTTTTCAATGGCATTACTGAGAAAAGCTCGTTCTGTAAGCGTTGTTGCACCATCTCCAGGAACATGGATTAATTAGACCAGGCTTGATTTAATTAGACGAACATGTGCTGGAGGTTCAGTAACGATGAGATGTGTGACACGCGTGAACGCCGAGAGAAATTCAGCACATCTATATCAGTCCACGGGTGGAGACACGAGGGGCTTCTCTAGACATTAACTCATGACTTTAATTCAGTCTCAGGATATTAACAATTCATTTGTTACTAGTTAAAATAATAATTCTTGATATCAGTAATTAGAGTTCTACTAGTAACAATATACGTTTTTGGTATCGACTGACATCAAGAATAGACTGTATTGTATTTCTGATATGTGAAATTTTAATTTCAATTAGTAAGAAATTAATTCTGGATATCAAAAATAGATTTTGAATGGCAGCCTATGGGATCAGATTCCCGCCTAAAGTATTGCAGTCACGGTTAACAAGCGTGAAAACTAAATAAAAAAAATGCAAGTAAAAATATATTGCGCAAGATTTTAAATTGAATTTAAAATTTTCAGAATAGCAAACACGGATGGAGAAACAATAAGCGTAAATCAAAAAATTATTAACTTATTTTTTAAATATAATAAGCATGAATAAAAACGTTAAACATATTTAAAATCATATTGCACAAAATTTAAATATTAATGCAAAATTATCTGACTCGCGCACAAAATCAAATTTCCTACAGTTTTTTCTGCTCATATTGTTATATTTTATGCCGTTTCTCGCTTCGCTTGCTTTTCCAAATGTTGCAGTTAGTTTCATGTAAATCAGGGCGTGTTTAAGCGTCATCATTGGTCCACTCGTTCTTGATTGACAGCTCCTCCTCAGCCAATCAGTCGAAGAGGGGCGGTGACGTCGTTAGCTGCACATATAACACAGTGTCTTTGTTTCTCGTTTGGCTCCAGATGTCCGGTCTCTATAAGGGCATCGGCTCGCCCATGATGGGCCTGACCTTCATCAACGCCATCGTCTTCGGCGTGCAGGGTAACGCTATGCGCATGTTGTGCGCGGACACGCCTCTGCACCAGTTCCTCGCGGGCGCGGCGGCTGGACTCATCCAGAGCGTGATCTGCTGCCCGATGGAGCTGGCCAAGACCCGCATGCAGATGCAGGGAACGGGCGAGAAGAGCGTCTCCAGGAAGATCTACAGGAACTCTCTGGACTGCCTGGTCCGCATCTACCGCAAGGAAGGCATCCGAGGAATAAACCGAGGAATGGTGACCACCGTCATCCGCGAGACGCCGGGGTTCGGAATCTACTTCCTCGCGTACGACACGCTGACGCGAGCGCTGGGCTGCGACGCCGACGACGGATACATCATTCCCAAGCTGCTCCTGGCGGGTGGCATGTCGGGAATGGCGTCTTGGATCTCCACCTATCCTGTGGATGTTATTAAGTCCCGCCTCCAGGCGGATGGAGTGGGCGGAGCCTACAGGTACAACGGCATCATGGACTGCGTCCGTCAGAGCGTGCGGCGAGAAGGATGGAGGGCCTTCACTCGAGGCCTGACGTCGACTCTTTTGAGGGCGTTTCCGGTCAACGCCACAACGTTCGCCACCGTCACGCTCTTCCTCATGCACATGCGCCAGGAGGATGACGATGGTGTGAAGGACTGCGGATCCATGCAGCACAGTAACCTGTGACTCAAAGATCAGAAGACTTAATACAGAGAGAAACGGTGACTTTACATGATCTTAAACACTGTTTAATGGACCGTACCGCGGAGGTTCGAGGGTCTGATGAGCGACGGAGATTTGGACGTCAACGTTGGGACATTTTAAAACAATTAACCTCTTAAGACCTCCTGTGGCCTCATATGAGGACATTATAATATTATATGAGACATTCAGGGCTTTGATACTTCATTATTGGATGTTTCATTATGACCACTCCTTCTGCTTGCTCTTCAAAAATGTGTTATATTAATTTAGTGCAAATGTGATCATATTTTGATTTAAATGTCTAATTTTTTAATTGTGTGTCATAAATCAATATCTCAGGAAAATGTTATGGGCTTTCAAATCAAGATAGGACTTTGTGTTATGAAACATAATGATGATTTCATACACGTACTCCTATGAGGACTAAAAACATATTTTTGGGAGATATAACAAATTAATAGGGTAAGAAATTATATTTCAATATTATGTAATATTATGAAAATCTTTTTAATTATTACTATTATTACAGTTCTTTTTTTTTCATTACACATTGCCCCGAAAACATTAATATGCAAATTAGTTAGTTTATAGATACATTGTATATAATGAGAAACGTGTTTATGGCATTTTACGGAAAAAAATATGATTTATTGAATCTTTATACAAAGTTTGGTCAAAAAATATATAATAAAAACAAAAAATGTATTAATAAAAAAATCAGTTTTTGCCTATGCATGTTCAGTCATGAATTTTTACTTTTTTAAAGTAATTACGTCCCGATGCATAACTTATGAATGAAATATGATTAAAAGAATAATAATTTTACATTAGTTGTAATGCTCTAAACTAATGTAAAGCGTAAATAAATGCCTAAAACGTTTTTCTCGGGTATTAAGAGGTTAAAGAGTGTTTTTAAAAGACCAAACTCAATTAACAATATTATTAATAAAGCATACTATATACAGACAAGCACAGCCCATAATATAACACTGTATTAATGCATCCACGATGATTTTTTCCTATGGGAACGTGTTATTATTCTGCGTGTCTGAGCATAGTATGATTTATTAATAAGAGTATGGGCTTATTACACTCGTTAAGCGTTTAACGATGCAACAGGTGATTATTATAGAAGTCATTAGGCTTTCAAGGTCATGGTTTCCAGGAAAAGCAAGAGCTGATGAAATGTAAATGTGTACTTTGAATGCAATGATAAACGTGTCTGCCAAATGCATACATGTCAATATTAGTACAGTAGAATAGTAATATGTGCTGTTTTTTAGGGGTAGAGAAAGTGCAGAGTTAAAGCACAATTATTGCACGTGTTTCTGAAAGTGCATGTTAATCTTATGTTTATTTTACACAGGTGCAAAGATTGAGACTTTTCATTTAAACATAAACACACACCTTAAATGCAAGCATAACATAAAACGTTGATTTCACGATTTTAATCCTGGTTAGTGAAACTAGATGACTCTTGTAATTAGATGGCATTTTGTAATTGTTATTTAATCTCTGCATGCACCTTAAACACGTGACTAGCTCCTGATATGACTGTAATTGACATTTTGTGTATACGATATATCTGCATCATTTGTTGTTCTCCGGTATTTGTATGAATGTAAATACTATCAGGGGTTTCACAGACAGATTATTGTTGACTGATCAGTGTTTTTGTATCATGAAGCTCAATGAGACACGTGCGCACGCGCGCGCACACACACACAAAAGAGAGAGAGAGACACGCGCACACACACACACAAAGAGAGAAAGAGACACGCACACAAACAGAGAGACGCACGTGCACACAAACACACAGAGACGCGCACGCGCGCGCACACACACACACACACACACAGAGACAGCACAGAGACACGCGCACACTCACAGAGAGAGACGAACTCTCACAGGGCACACACACACACACAGAGAGAGAGGCGCGCGCGCACACACACACACACAGAGAGCACACACACACACACACACACACACAGAGAGAAGAGACACACACACACACAGAGAGACAGACAGACACACACACAGAGAGAGAGAGAGAAAGACGCGCGCGCACGCACGCACACGCACAGAGAGAGAGAGACACACACACACACACACAGAGAGAAAGGCGGGCGCGCGCACACACACAGAGACGCGCGTGCACACACAGAGGCACGCGCACACTCACAGAGAGAGACGCACACTAACAGAGACTCGCGCACACACGCACAGAGAATGACACGAGCGCCCACACACACACAGCGAGACACGCGCACACACACACACACACACAGAGAGAGAGAGAGAGACGCGCACACAAACACACAGACACACACACACACAGATACACACACACATACACAGAGAGACGGCACAGACACACAAACACAGAGAGACGGCGCACACACAGAGTCACACGCGCGCGCGCAAACACAGAGGCGCAGGCGCACACACACACGCACGCACAGAGAGGCGCGCGCGCACACACACACACACACAGAGAGACGCGCGCACACACAGAGAGACACACACGCACGCACACACAGAGGAGACACGCGCGCACACGCACAGAAAATGACGCGACGCGCACACACACACACAGAGACGCACGCGCGCACGCACACACAGAGAGATGCGCGCGCGCACACACAGAGACGCGCGCACGCACACACACAGAGTCACACGCGCAAACAGAGAGAGGCGCGCGCATGCACACACACAGAGAGACACGCACACACACACAGAGACGCGCGTCCGCGCACGCACACACACACACAGACAGACAGAGAGACACGCGCGCACACGCACACAGAGAGAGAGACGCGCACACACACACAGAGAGACACACACACACAGAGAGAGACGGCGCACACGCACACACAGTCACACGCGCGCGCAAACACAGAGAGAGGCGCAGGCGCACACACACACACAGAGGCGCGCGCGCACACACACACACACACAGAGGCGCGCGCGCACACACAGAGGGGCGTGCGCACACGTGCGCGCACACACAGAGAGAGACACACACACACACACACAGAGACGCACGCACACACAGAGAGAGAGAGACGCGCGCACACACACACACAGAGAGAGAGAGACACGCGCGCACACACACACACACACAGAGAGACGCGCACACACGCACAGAAAATGACACGAGCGAGCGCACGCACGCGCGCACACACACACACACAGAGAGACGCACGTGCACACAGAAACGCGCGCGCGCACACACACACACACACACCTTCCCTTCAACATTCAATAAATATGGAACACATTCAGGAATATGTAGGGCATTTAAAGGGTGCACTGTCTGAAGATTAACCCACAAACTCTCACGAACGCATGCTCGGATTGAGCTCGAGACTAAACACAACACACTTGCCAGCTCTGTAAATGATTACAGAGAAAAACTGGCCATCGTTCACTAAACCACATATTTAAATTGATATATTGCCTATAAAACTGCATAATGTATGATGGACACAGACTCCACACAGCCGGAGGATATCAGAGACATATTAGACACAGTTTTCATACGTCATGTCATTATAAGCAATAATACGCATGTTTCTGTTTGGAATTCAGTCCTTTTTTAATGCAATAATCAAATGCACTGAGCAGAGCATGAAAACATTTTGCATGAAAAGCTCTAAATATCTTAAAGAATTGCAGTCTGAGGGGAAAGAGTGTGTGTCCATCATGCACAGCACACTTGTCTTTGAAACCTGTGACTGCCAGCTCTAAAGACAAAAACAACACACTAATTATCACCTGATTACTGACAGAGCGCCCTCTAGCACACACAAACCTGACGAGCGATTAGTGAAAAGATGAAGCTCTTTAATTTCTCAAAGTAGTTCCTATTACCTGTAAACATAAACACTTCTCCGTTACCGTAATGGCAACATTCATAATCTGATGTGCAGAATGTAAGGGACGATATAATCCTGATTATTCATAAAAATAAATCCATGCATTAAAGTACTGAGTGTAAGTTAGAGCTGGTGAGTGCCGCATCGCAGCTGTAGCGCAGACATCGGTAAACATCCTCGGCTCCGGAGCGGCTCATGAACGCCTGCAGCTCCTGCACAGAACTACACACACACACACACACGTCAACATCAATAATATTTCCATTGATGTATGGTTTGGACAATATTTGAAAATCTGGAATCTGAGGGTGCAAACAAATCTAAATATTGAGAAAATCATCTTTAAAGTTGTTCTTAGCAATGCATATTACTAATCAATAATTAAGTTTATGATAGGAAATGTACTAAATATCTTCATGATCTTAATATCCTAATGATTTTTGGCATAAAATAAAAATGTATAATGTTGAGCCATACAATGTATTGTTTTATAGCTGTGCTGCTTATGACTGCGTCTGTGCTCCAGGGACACGTTTATGGAAAAAAATAAGTTATGTTCCAAGTGCAGCACAACTACTATGTAAAACAATTAACTTCTTGATCCTGTGCTCCAGACACACACACACAGAGACACACACACTCTCTCTCTCACACACACACACACACACACACACACACACACACACACACACACACACACACACACACACACACACACACACTCACACAGACACACACACACACACACACACACACACACACACACACACACACACACACACACACATTAGTGCTGTCAAATGATTAATCGTGATTTGTGTATATTTATTATGTATATATAAAAACAAACACATGCATGTATAGATTTAAGAAAAACATGTTATGTTTATAGATTAAATATATTTTTATATAATTTAAAATATATAAAAAAAATTCTTTCTAAATATATACTATGTGTGTATTTATATATACATAAATAAATATATACAGTACACATACATATATATATTGTAAAAAAAAATATATTTTGGATTAGTTTGACAGCACTAATATATATAATATATTTATGCAGATATGCATTAAAAGCGTTTAAAGTCAGTTTAATAATTCTATATTAATAAGCTGCTTTTATTAATGCACAAAGATTGTAGTTTGGCTCAGAAACGGCTGACTTTTATTAATGAAATAGCGAATCGCTGCACTATATTTCTCAGCAGCGAGGGGTGAAATCACTGAGCGCACCTGTTGATCATGTGACTGACGGAGCTGAAGTGATGGCACATGTTCAGCGCGCTGACGTAGCTCACGCGAGGCAGCGTCAGGTAGAACTGGAGAGCCTGCTGCCGGTGACCTCTGACCTCTAGGGGCACGCCGACGGCCTGACCTTTCCTCCGCTCCACCTGCGCGAGCTCGGCCAGAAGAGCGGCGGTGTCGTCCGGACCGTCGCTGACCAGCAGCCTCACGCCGGCCTTCACCAGCGCCGCCAGCGTCCCGTCGTAAGAGCGGCTGCGCTGAAACACTCGCCTCATCTCGCCTGAGAACCACAGACCATACCGACGTCACATGACCACACTCACACGACACATGACCACACTCACACGACACATGACCACACTCACATGACCACACTCACACGACCCATAACCACACTCACACGACACATGACCATGACCACACGTCACATGACCACACGTCACATGACCACACTCACACGTCACAGAAACACTCAGTCCAGAGAAAGAGAGACGGAACTGTCTGGTTTAAGCCAAACGCTGTGTTTATAAGAAACTAATCCATTCTGAATGACTAATGAGAGAAAACATCACTGCTGTGAATGGGTGCCGTCAGAATGAGAGTCTGATAAAAGCATCACAATAATCCACATTTTTAACTAAAATACATAGAGTCCATAATCCATATTAACTCTTCCTCAGTGAAAAGTGCATCAGAATCCAGCCACATATTAGTTTAGAGCTGTTTTGATCAGTGCAGATTTCTCTCCTGATTCAGAACACTTTCTCACTGGAGGAAGAGTTATTATAGATTATGAACTCTATGGTATTTTATCTATGGTAAATATCTCTTAATCAGGTTTTGTCTTCTCCAGATGTTACCTGATGGACTGGAGTGCTGTGATGTTTTTATCAGACTCTCATTCTGACGGCACCCATTCACTGCAGTGTTAAGATTGTGTGATTTTGATTAAAAACAAAAAAACTAAACATGCATGGATGAAACTTTCTCAACAAGCTCTAACAGTTAAAAAAAAGCATGCATTTATAAACTAGAAGTTATTTCATGCTTTAAGTGCTTGTGTCGGTTCTCACCGGGTTTGGCGCGGTCCCTCTCGATGATCACACACACGCGCTCGAACGCCCCCTGCAGCCGCTGCATTCGGTCCTGCAGACGTCTGCGGTTCTGGACGCCGGCGAGCTCGGACTCGCTCTGCCGCTCCACAGCCATGCGGTTGCTCACGATGAAGTCTGAGCTGATCAGAGAGCAGACGTGAACCTGGAGGCCGTGTCGCAGACGCAGACGGGACACGACCTCTGACCCCCCGCTGATGCAGCGGCTGTCCACTAGCACTCTCAGAGGAGCGCCTGCGGCCGGCGCAGTCCCCTGCAGACGGGACACGACCTCTGACCCCCCGCTGTCCACTAGCACTCTCAGAGGAGCGTCTGCGGCCTGCGCAGTCAATGCAGTCCCCTGCGGACGGGACACGACCTCTGACCCCCCGTTGATGCAGCGGCTGTCCACTAGCACTCTCAGAGGAGCGTCTGCGGCCGGCGCAGTCCCCTGCAGACGGGACACGACCTCTGACCCCCCGCTGTCCACTAGCACTCTCAGAGGAGCGTCTGCGGCCTGCGCAGTCAGTGCAGTCCCCTGCGGACGGGACACGACCTCTGACCCCCCGCTGATGCAGCGGCTGTCCACTAGCACTCTCAGAGGAGCGTCTGCGGCCTGCGCAGTCCCCTGCAGACGGAAACACAGCATACATCAGACACCAACTGCATGCAAATCAGCTGAGGTTTAAAAGACAATTAATATTCATAATTTAACTGCACTGACACTATCAGACGAGCTCAAAATTGATATGAATTATGACTCTATTGTCTTCTGTAGAGCTGCTTTGAGATAAAGTGTTTTAGAAATAAATGTGACTTGATTTTACGTCAATTCTTTTACCCAGCGATATAATATAGGAGCTGATACATCTGTGATATGATTATGATTCAGGGTGCTGTGATGGAGATATTAATATTACAACACAATAAAGGAATAGATCACTCAAAAATAAATATTTACTCTCCCTAAAGTTGTCTCTTCTGTTGAACATAAAAGAAGATACTTTGAAGAATTTTGGGAACAGTTGACGGCAGCCATTGACTTTCATAATACGGGAAAAAATACAATGGAAGTCAATGGCTGCCGTCAACTTTTTGGTTTCATTTTTGGGTGAACTCATCACTTTATCATTACTTTCTGAAAACGGCCAATTCTGTGTCACAGCTGTGACATTAACACAAAATCTGTTTAGTTTTCTGAAATAATATCATCTGATGAAACCACAAACGATAAGAAGGTCTTTTAATCTCCTCTAAAATGTAACACAATCAGGTTCTTGTGGGAAAAATACATAAAAAAATAGATGATATGAAATATTTGATGGCACATTGATGATACAGATGTTGAAACTGCATCTTAAAAATATATATTCATATTTTTAACGTATTGCATCATTACATTATTAATCATATGGCTGGGTAATTTTAGATTATTTCTAGACATATACGATATGTTTAAGAAGTTTGTAAATTTTTGCCTTCATGTTTTCTGCAA
>CM049806.1:26889665-26894665 GCA_027422405.1 Ptychobarbus kaznakovi | reverse complement strand
GATCGGACAATATTTGAAAATCTGAAATCTGAGGGTGCAAAAAAATCGAAATATTGAGAAAAATCATCTTTAAAATTGTTAAAATGAAGTACATAGCAATGCATATTACTAATCAAAAATTAAGTTTTGATATATTTACAATAAGAAATATCTTCATGGAACATGATCTTAATATCTAATGATTTTTGGCATAAAATAAAAATTTATAATTTTGACTCATACAATGCATTGTTGGCTATTACTACAAATATAGCTGTGCTGCTTATGACTGCGTCTGTGCTGCAGGGTCAGATATTATGACTGTATGAGGAACGCTAGTAAACCTGCGCATGAGGGCCGCCGCTGAGGCGTCTTCTGTGAGGATCTGAGCGCTGACAGACGCGAGCGCGGCTGATCTTCTGCTCTTCGGTCCAGACGAGGCAGGATCGTGTGGTTCGGTGTAGAAGCGCTGGGTCTCGTGCTCCTCTGATCTGAGACCAGCGGGTTTCCTCCGAACGGAGACGCTTTCACAGCTGATGCAGTGACGTCTGCTGCTCCCGGATCAGTCGGTTCCTCCTCCTCAGAGTCAAAGCCCAGCTCAAAGTTGACCGAGAAGAAGTCCTGCGAGTGGAGATCACGATTATAGTGACCAAGACTGTTGCGGTTATCAGTATCATCGCGGTATTGTTCAAATGCGCTGGAGATGTTCAAAAAGTAGCGACACATAAATCACTTAATGTTTTATATTTAAAATCAACAAACAAAAAATAAAACTACATAAAACAGTTTGTAAAGACAAACTTTAGGTTGAGAGTTTAAAGCAGTTGTAAAAGCCTGAACATTTAGATAGATGTTTACAGCATGATTAGCCTGTTACTAGCATGTTGTTGACATGATTACGAAGTTACTAGTATGTCGCTAGCACGTTGTTAGCAAGTGTCTGCAAGAAACCATGCATTGAGAGCCTTTAGCCTTTTAAAACTTTTGAATCTGAAGATCGGGGTAGATTTAACTAATTTTGTCTTCTGGGAAACATGAAACTATCTTCTGTAGCCTCTGAAGGGTACTAAATAATAATAAATAATAAATAGATATTTAGGCAAATTAAGAAAAATATACACGTCTCCATTCTGTTCAAAAGTTTTCACCCCCTGGCTCATCCCTCATATTTTGGTAAAATAATTAACATTTAGCAGAAACTGTAATTCAAATATGAAACGGTAATATTAACTGTGGGGGAATTGTATCATGATTTATCATCAAACCGGTAACCGTTCCATCTCTACCTGTGAGCAGCTGAAGCCCTGCTCGGATCCTCTGCTTCCGCCAGCATGGTTTCCTTCGGGTCCTATGCTCCTGTCTGGCGTCTGCACGTCAGGAACGCTCATCTGAAGGAATGCTTCGTCGTCTCCAAACAGGTCGACGCTCTCGTTCAAGCTCGCCTGGTCTTCCTTCGGCTCTTCAGCGTGGTCAAACAGCGCGTCCCAGCCTGGAGAACGAGCATCTCCTGCTGGTTTCTGAAGCACATCGTGCTCCTCCTCGTCAATACACGCCGGCTCGTCAGCCATCAGGCTGAACGTCACCTGAAACTGATCATGAAAGGACTCTTTAGGTGGACTGCGGAGGTTTGTGTTGATCCCTGGGAGATCGAACTCTAAGTTCTTGGGTGGAGATCTGGACAGGAGGTCTTTGACGTTGGCGAGGATGGTCTGGAAAGCTGCAGTTGCCAGATTGTGACGGCAGCGTTTAGGACTGACGCTCTGATAGAACATGTGCTGAAGATCTGAGGGCTCTTCTAACAGATCAATCAGATCCACCTCGTCCCCGGCGCTCAGGTTTACACGCTCTACTGATCTGCTGTTGCTCTCTCGTCTCTGATCTTCACCGGTGTCATCCAAGCAGTGGTCAGCATGTGTGAGTCTCCTCTCACGGTCAGCCGCGTTCTTCGGTCGAGGGATTTCGTCAGTGTTTGGTTTTGTCGTTGCTCCTCCATCAACAACCTCTTTCTGTAGATCAGACTCAAATGTACAGTCGTCCTGCGAGGAGACACAATCGATTAATCACACACAACAAGTGACTGCACTGCTTATACTTGCATACAAATATAAATGACAAATAATCGCATCCAAAATAAAAAAGTTGTTGTTTGCATAATATATATATGCGTGTTGTGTATATTTATACAGTCGTGGTCATAATTATTGGCACTCTTTGTAAATATGGTGGCTGTGAAAATTAATCTGCATTGTGAAAAAAATAAAATAAAAATCACAAAAATCTAACCTTTCATTGAATCATACGAATTTTAAATGGGGGGAAATATTATGAAATGTTTTTCTCTAATACACATTGGCCACAATTAACGGCACCCTTTTATTCAACACTTTTTGAAACCTCCACCAGTTTAACATCTCTAAATGTTCTCCTATAATGCCTGATGAGGTTATATAACACCTGAGAAGAGATCAGAGATCATTCAATCATCCAGAATCTCTCCAGATCCACATCTTCTCTTCGGTTCACCTCACTCGTGATCTAGAGGATTGGGATGGACATAGCAGACGCTTGGTTTTGTGCTCAGTGACCCATGCTTGTGTTGTTTTTGGATTATTGTACGGTTGAAAATCCTAACATGGCCCATTATAAGATGTCTAACAGAGTCAGTCACTTATTGATTTTTAATATGTTGGTATTTGATATAATCCATGATGCCTAAACAAGCAGTTTAAGCAGAAATATAGACCCACAACATTAAAAATACAGTAGTATATTTCACTGTACACATGGGGTGCTTTTAATCCTCGTGTTCACCGAACACATCTTGAGTGTTTGCTGCTAAAAAGCTCATGTTTTAGTTTCATCTGATCATAGAAGCCAGTGCTATTTGAAGTTCCAGTTGTGTCTGGCAACTGAATATTCTAGAGATTGTTTTGGGATCAGCTAGGAGAGTTTATCAACAACATGTGGTGATGTAGGGGATGTTTTTTAAGGTTTTCTGCTCCCGAGACCCCCAGCTGTGGTCCTTGGAGAGTCTTCAGCCACTCTCGCCGTGCATTGGGATGATATAGACACACATCCTCTGATTCATAACATGTTGATTGTAAATTATTAATTATTGCCCTGATGATGGAAATGGGAGTTTTCACTGCTCTGGCTCTTTTCTTAAAGCCACTAATTTGTGAAGCTAAATTATCTTTTGCTGCACATCAGAAATATATTCTTTGTGTTTTCTCATTGTGATGGATAAGGGAATTTGGGCTTTGTTTTCCCTCCTATTTATATTTCTGTGAAACAGGATAATTTCATGTTCATAATCACCCTCTGCTCAAAATTTGTGAATATGAATGTGCTTCATAAATATTTTACTCATAAGAATTTCTATGGGTGCCAATAATTGTGTCCAACGTGTATTTTATTTTTCATAATGAGATTTTACCCCATTTTCAATTGTTTTAGTTTAATGAAAGGTTATATTTTTGTGATTTTTCTTAATAAAGATCAAAAGGATTAATAATGCAGGTTTATTTTCAGAGCCTTCTTTGATCATATTTACCAAGGGTGCCAATAATTCTGACCACGACTGGATATAAATACACACACATGCATGTATATATTTCAGAAAAATATGTTATGTTTATTTATATTATATTTAATATATAAACATACATTTTTTCTGAAAAATATACATGCGTGTGTGTATTTACATATGCATAATAAATACACATATTATGTAAAAAAAAAACTATGTGCATAGTAAACTGATCGAAGCCATTAATCATCTTTAAAAACCCACATGGCTTTTTTTTTTTTAAGGCAGTATTTATTTGAAAAACGAGCCTCTTGCTGCAGAAACACGGCGGATCAATATCTGCCGGCCATCTCCAGCTGCTGTCGTGACACGCTGAAGAATGGTCCAGTGTCTCGTGGACATGTACGGTCACTCAGCATGACCCGCTTCCCGCCGGCAGCGCTTATGTAAGCGTTCTGAGAAGCGTTGCGTAAGAGCGCATGTATAGAGAGAGAGACGCTCAGATTCACTGCGAGCGCTGACGTCAAACACACACACGAGTCACACTCATCACAAGCTTCATCTAAGACTTTAAAGAGACTCAAAAATGAAAAGTGTGTCATGTACTCATCCTCAAGTAGGTCCAAACCTGTATGAATGTGTTTGTTCTGAACACAAAGGAAGATATTCTGAAGATTGTGGGAAACACAGTATTTTGTCCCCTACTATGGAAGTCAATGGTGTCCCAAAACAACCTGATTACAAACTTTCTTCAGAATATCTTCCTCTGTGTTCAGAACAAACACATTCATACAGGTTTGGACCTACTTGAGGGTGAGTACATGATGACACATTTTCATTTTTGGGTGCACTGTCCCTTTAAGACAATTTTAAGACCAACTAATGACAATTTCAGGAATAAACTGATTATGAATTGGTGACCATGAGGTGGTTTTTCAGACAATTCGATAAAGTAATATTTCCGCTAAACTGCAATGGAAACGGGTTTTCCGCATTTACAGGTCACATGACGTATGTATAATGTCATATTCGATGTACAATAACCTCCAAGAAACACTTCATTCGTGGTCGCTCTCGAATATAAGGGGCTTTCCCTGCCGGTAATGCTTAGATGATTTACACGGCACACGTCTGCGGTGAAGTGTGGCTCAGATACGGCCACTGAAGCTGACGCTTTAGTCCAGGGGTTGGCAACCACTGGTTAACCACTGTGCCAATACCCCCCCCTCCTAAATTCAGCTGATCAATCAATCACAACTCCAAGGTTTCTGGCTGTTTTTGAAGGAGTTATGGTTGATGAGTCTAACTGGAAGGTGAGATTGTGATGAAACGATGGGTTTGCTGAAACTACAAGCAGTTCTGTCTTAGCTAGGTTGAGTTGAAGGTGATGGTCCTTCATCAGCAAGAAATGTCTGCTAGACATGCTGAGATACGAGCAGCTATCGTCAGATCATCAGGATGGATTGAGAGGTAGAGTTGAGTGTCATCAGCA
>CM049806.1:26862165-26884665 GCA_027422405.1 Ptychobarbus kaznakovi | reverse complement strand
ATGTCTATATATTTAATTAATTTTTTTAAGTTTTAGTTATTGTAGTACATCAACTAAAACTAAATAAACATAAGAAATGTTGCCGTAGCAACTACCTAAAATAATAAAAAATATATATACTTCAGTTAACGTTTATCGTTTATTTTATGTAACAATGTTTTTTTTTAAATGTTTAATATTCCTCATTTAATCAAACTTATTAAAACATTTTAGAGTTTGTGTAGAGGTGTGTAAATGTTGGTGAGTTCTGAGCAGCTCTCACGCGCTCCTCGCGTCCCTCGGCCAGAATGACCACGATTCGTCCCTGACGCCGGCGGCCGGTGCGGCCCATGCGCTGAACCAGACGGATCGGACTCTTCTGAGCGTCGAAACACACGATGAGATCCACCTCACCGATGTCCAGACCCTCCTCACCCACACAGGTGGACACGAGTGTGTTGTAGCCGCCGTCACGGAACCGACGCACCACCTGCACACACACGCACACACGCACACACACACACACTTATGTATTAGCTTTACAACAAACAAACTGGCCTTAAACAAAAATATCTGTAGCCATTTGAAATTAGAGGCAACCAAACTTTTCTCAAGACAGTTCCCTTCAGTGACATTAATATATGACCCATACCCCAATTCAATATTCATATTTTCTTCAGTATTGTCTCCTCTTCAGCATCTCTGGCCCTGCTCACATACTCCGGTCTGATCTGAACACAGGCTCACGTACCTCCAGCTGTTCTTTCTGCGTGAACCCTCGAACCCCTTTCCCAGCCGACGCCTGACCCATGAAGGTCATGACCCGCACCAGCGGCTGATGACGGCTCAACATCTCTGCAATCTCCTGCACGCTCTCGCGGAAGGACGAGAAGATCATGACGCGTGTGCTCCCCTCAGCGGACGCCTTCGAGTCTGGACCAATCACAGCAGAGTTCAGTCACAATCTAACCACGCCTTCGAGTCTGGACCAATCACAGCAGAGTTCAGTCACAATCTAACCACGCCTTCGAGTCTGGACCAATCACAGCAGAGTTAAGTCACAATCTAACCACGCCTTCGAGTCTGGACCAATCACAGCAGAGTTCAGTCACAATCTAACCACGCCTTCGAGTCTGGACCAATCACAGCAGAGTTCAGTCACAATCTAACCAATCAGATTCAAATCAGCCGCAAACACACCTTTTAGCAGATCATCCATATAGTGTTATTTTAATACCAATGAGATAGTATTGAATTTGTTTATATTTTAATATTCATTTTAACAAGTTTTAGTCAATGTGTTATGTTTGTGTCATATTTTTTATAATTATTATGTTTAATTTTCAAACGTCTACATGTTTTTTATACATGTAGTTATGGTTTTTTTTATTTAATTTAATTTTTTAATATATATTAACGATTAATCGCATACAAAATAAAAGTTTTTGTTTACATTATATGTGTATATTTTTATGCATATATAAATAAATACACACACAGTATTTATTTTGAAAATATTTACATTTATATATTCTTATATTTTATATACATATATTTCATATATACAAAAATCTTAAATATACACATGCATGTGTTTGTATTTATATATATATACATATTAAATATAATAAACACATATTATATAAACAAAACTTTTATTTTGGAAGCAATTAATCGTTTGACAGCACGATATATTTCAGATTTCATAATTGTTTTAATTTTTATTACTTTTATTCCATTTCTAAATGTCTCTATATTTGACATTAGTTTTATATTCATTTTGTTAAGTTTTAATAATTTTTTTGTCATTTTTGACCAAATGTTGCCTCAGAAATATAATGTTTCATATATTTTATTTCAGATAGCGATAATTATTTATTTTAATGGTTGATAACCCTTATTAATATTAAATTTAGTTTAATAAAAGTTCCAAAATAAAAGTTGTTGTTTACATAATATATGCATATACTGTGTATATTTGTTATGTATATATAAATACACACACATACATGTATATATTTGGAAAATATTGACTTATATTCATATGATATATGAATATATTAATTAATATATAAACATAACACATTTTTCTTAAATATATACATGCATGAGTGTGCATTTTTATAGATATAATTATTTTACAATAACAACTAAATTATAAATGATTGCTTCCAGTTATGATCATCACTATAATAACCCTGTTTCATACAGTCAAATCATCTTCAGTACAATCATGTATGTCATAAACACTTATGCAGGTGTGTGTTGGTGTACCTGAGCTCTCGGCCCACGTCTCAAAGTGCTGCAGCACCACCTCGTCCAGCTTCTGTAGTTTGGGGTGACTGTACACATACGGCTCTCCGGGCCCTACAGACCGAACACATCAGACATACACGGTTCACTGACCTGCTTTCATGCCTCACTGGAGAGGTCACAGGTTCGGAGGAGAGTAAACCACGACAGAATGTGTATTTCTGAAAGAGGAGTGTGTTAATGACCTCGGCTCGCTGTGGCATACATGCTCTCAATGTCCCTGTAGAGATCCATGAAGACTGGACTCCTCTGGAGCTCGTTCCTCATGCGAGTCGACTCTGAGGAGAAAACAACAAACACTGGTGATGTGAGGAGCAGAGGAGCATCAGTGTCTGGTCGACACCAGCGTGAGTAACCGAGCACCTTTGGGTCCAGAGAAGATGTTCTGAATGAAGAGGAAGAGAGATCTGACGCCCATCTGCTGCAGTAACTCGTAGCCGTGATACAGACTGATGCAGATGGCGAAATCGCCCTCGATCGAACCCTGCTGAGACACAGAGCAACGAAGTACATTAACTTCAGAACTATATTAACCCTTTACGATTCCTGTAAAATGTGCCTAAAACGCCTAAAAAAGGCATAACCCAAAGTAAATTGCATGCTGTTCAAGGGCCATTTGGATGATATGCATGATGTTGGTCTCCTTTGAAAGGTGACACTCTGAGGTTTGTTTCTCAACAGTCAGAATCACTGCAAGTCTTACTGATATTGAGTAATAGCATTTTGAATACACAAAAAAAAAAAAAAATATGCCTGCATTTTTTTTGTAAATAGAAGCCTGCAGATGACTATAGCTGGGAGGTATGAGCTGGAAAATACAATGGGATCACATAATGAAGCCTTAGCAAGCCAAATTTACCATTTGATAAACAATATATTAGAAAATTAGTGTTTTACACATGTTTATCTAATTTTATGTCTAGACGCTTCCAAAAAATGTACACTTGGGAGACTCCAAATGACCCTTTGTAACCAACGACACATACAATGCTGTAATTCTTGAATGCTTTAATGTACAGTCATCATTTTGGGCTCTAATGAAAGGTAACACTTAGAGCTATTCAATTTCTCATCCAGATTCACTGTCAATAATTGCTGACACATAGTAACTGAAGCATAAACACATTATAGTGACATTTATACATAGAATCCAAAATGTGTACACTTTTAAAATTACATATATATTTATAATCTAAATACATTTTTGTCCTATATTTCTATACATAGTACATTATTTAATTTGTGGGTTTTTTTCTTATATTGGTGTTATATTGCATCCCTACTGTGTTATTCCTATGTATGTCTGTACTATCATGCAGGTATGCATTATGTCAACAAAAAGTGGTCTGATAAAGACACAGATTGTACATGCTGTGTTTATTGTATCTTAAAATGTTTATTTTTATGTTAAGTTTATATAGTTGAAATCACAAGAATCTCAGCTTTCCATGGATATATGACATGTTCAACTTTTAGTTGTTTGAGTTTTTGTGTCTGACGACTTTACCCTGTCACTACTTGGTGTCCCGCCGGCGGTACGCTGGGTTTTTAAAGGGTTATTAAATACACTTTTGGAGGATCTGTACTTTACTTGAGTCTAAACGTATGACTAACTTCACTACATTTGAAAGACAAATATTGTACTTTTCCTCGAAGTAGAAAGTTGTTATACATGACCTGTAAGCAGCTTAATTTTGTCTAATACTTTAAGCAGCTGAGGGATGCTCGTAAATGGACGCGCACGCTTGAATTACTATTAACTGCAATGTTAAACTGCAAAGTTTAAAACGCTCATTATTGTAGATTTATTTTACAGCTGCTGGTCTTCATTTCCATGAAGGCAGGAATCCAAACAACAGTCAATAAATCCACCTTTACAGCATGGTACAAACAGCCTAGCGTAGCGGTCAAAAAAACTGCGCGCACCTTCCCTCCAGCAACACCTGTTACCTGAAGGAAGGTTCCCACCTATAATTGGAGAACAATCACTCAAGAGTGACCCCTACTGGACATACACGTACCTAATTCAAGTAAAGACCAAAAATGGCTCTTACATGGCCTATCAGCAGCGTTGGGGCAGTAACTAGTTACTTAGTTACTGTAATATTATTACTGTTTGCAGTAACTAGTAGTGTAACTACCGTATTGACCCGAATATAAGACGATATTTTTTTCTTGGAAATACATCTGAAAAACGCAGTCGTGTTATATTCAGGGTCTAGAGCAGGGGTCGGCAACCTGCGGCACACAGAAGGATAATCGCTGGGAAACTGCACGTTGGCGTACATTTTGATTTAATAACGTCTCAGTCACACCGCCTGTTAGCAGCTATAAATACTATTACAGTGTTAGAATTAACTCGCGCTAGTCTACGGATCCGCGCGTGATCGCTGCACATAGGCCAGGGGTCTGCAACCTTCAACGTCAAAAGAGCCATTTTGGCCCCTTTCCTACCGAATAAAATTCACATGGAGCCACAAAATATGTGATGCCCAAATAAAGATAACACGGCATATAGCTAAAGTTTATATTCAGTTATGTTACAGGACTAGCAATCATTTCAGAAGTGAGGGGGACAGAAATGTCAAATGTAGTAATAATAATAATAATAAATATTATTATATTTATGTATGTATAATTGACAAAACAATTATTATCTCTTACTTTTAATTGGCTAAGAAATAAAATATACCGCTGGACAATAATAACATCATATGGTTATGATTGTACAATCAGTATATATATATATATATATATATATATACACACTACAAACAATTTTATTTTTATCACATAATAAGGCAGAAAAAGCAGTCATAAGTCGCTGGAGTATGTTTGTAGCAATAGCCAAAAATACTTTTTATGGGTCAAAATTATCGATTTATCTTTTATGCCAAAAATCATTAGGATATTAAGATCGTATTCCATGAAGATATTTTGTACCGTAAATATATCAAAACTTAATTTTTGATTATTAATATGCATTGCTAAGAACTTAATTTGAACAACTTTAAAGATGATTTTCTCAATATTTAGATTTTTTTGCACCAGATTTTCAAATATTGTCCAAACCATACATCAATGGAAATATGATTTATTCAGCTTTCAGATGAAGTATAAATCTCAATTTCGAAAAATTGACACTTAAGACTGGTTTTGTGCTCCTGGGTCTCATATTGCATAGCTTCTGTATGATAATTAATGCTGTGAATTACCACTTACGTTCATATTTATTACCTGGAGAAGACTTGAAAAACACACAAACCGTATCATCTTCATGGTTCATCAATTAAGTGTTATGCTTGTTATTCAGCTTAGCTACAGCGATAGCGGGATGCCAGTCAAACGTTACTATTACTTCTCATACGAGTCCGTTTTGGACTTTCTGCGCGAGAGCGCCCTCTGGCTTCGAGAATTAAACATGCAGCGCGTGAGAGTGTTCAGCGCTCCGTGATGTTCACATCGTTTTGAATATGAATTGTTGCGCTCCGTCTGCCGCAGAAATGCATGAAGCACACTTATTTATGTGAATATATTTTTTTTTATATAAAATAAAGAAAACTCAAATCGTGAGACGGCTAAACTGATCAAACATATGCTCAACTCACTGTCTGGCGCTAGCCGCTTGGTATTTTTAGACGCTGATTAAAATTTCATTTTAAAGTAGTAATTTATAGCATCTTAAAACAGGCCAGAGGCCCGGCCCGCGTAGATATTTGTCGGGGCCGGGCTGATCATGTCAGTGTTTCTCCCTCGGGGGCCCCTCCCAGGTAAGTATTTGTTGATTTCGGTTCAGATCAAGATCAAAACTGCAGAAAGCCACTCGGTTTGTTTTCTTTATTTTACAAAAGCACAACGCTTTGCTTGAGTGCACACAAATACAAGTAGACACTTTGCCGGTCCGAATGATGTATACTCTTACCTTTATGAGGAAAAATGACGGTGTATTTCCACAAGTTTCCACTCTTATTAATAAATAAATAAAATGTTACACTTTAATTTGTAGTGGGATAACCATAGGCTATTCTTTAATGAATCAATGATATTTTCCTCAAGAAATAAACATTTGAATACATGGAAACAAATAATAATTTAATACATAGGCTGTTCATGAAACCTTGAGCAAAAAACATCAATAAACTAACGTTTTATTGCAGTTCGTGTTAAAAAAAATGACAGTGTTGGAATGCCAATTTTCATATTTTCCTCAACACAAAATAAACATTTGAATAAATGTTATAACGAATCTTATTTAGTTAATGTTTCAAAAGATGACTAAAGTGCCGCTGTAGGCTATTTGTACTGTATGCAAACACAATTACACAGCGGCCCAAAAAGATAAATAGTAACGAGATATTTAAATTATTTATTAATAAACAGTGTTTTCTGAGTCGGTTTCGTCTACAAATGTTTCATGAAATTAAAGAGTTTTTAATTTTTTATTTTAATAATTTCAATCATTTCGAGTTTCAGAAAACATAAATAAGCCAACAAAACAGCAGAAAGTCACTCGGTTTGCTTTCTTTATTTTACAAAAGCACAACGCTGTAGCGCACACAAATACAAGTAGACACTTCGTGTTATGCACTTACCAATATGAGGAAAAATTATGGAATATGTTAAGTTTCCACTCTTATTAATAAATAAATAAATGCGCTAACGATGTCCTTCAAAGCGCGCTTCAGTTTCGACACTTTGCACAAATTATAGGATATTTATCTTCAATTTTTTTTATTTAGATTGAGAAATGCACATTACCTTCACGTGAGTAGGCAATTTCAAACATATGCTCAACTTTTAGACGCTACACCCCTGGATGATGTATAGATCATGTATAGATAGTGTGAAGGGGAGACAGAACGACCACAAAACCAGGAGCTCGTTACTAAACGAGGGACTAATCTGTAGCATTTTTTATTTTTAAAACAAACTCAAACAGCGTGACAGAGCTATAGTGCGTGCGCTGTAGGCTATTTGTACTGCATGTGAAACACAATCTTGACCCAGCGGCCCTTTGAAAGATTAAAAATAGTAACAAGATATTTCAAATAATTATTAATAAACTAGTGTTTTCTGAGTCAGTTTTGCCAATCCTGACTCGCCATCTCCTCATAGGACGCGCCTTTAGAGAGAAATGTATCTTTACGGATTACATAATTAAAGAGTTTTTAATTTTTTATTTTAATAATTTCATTTTAAAGTAGTAATTTATAACATCCTATAGATATTTGTATCATGTCAGTGAGGCAAGTATTTGTTGATTTCGGTTCAGATCAAGATCAAAACTGCAGAAAGCCACTCGGTTTGTTTTCTTTATTTTACAAAAGCACAACGCTTTGCTTGAGCGCACACAAATACAAGTAGACACTTTGCAGGTCCGAATGATGTATACTCTTACCTTTATGAGGAAAAATGACGGCATATTTTAAGTTTCCACTCTTATTAATAAATAAAAAATGCAAGTGATTGCACTAACGCCTCCATGTCCTTCAAAGCGCGCTTCAGCTTCGACTCTTCGCACAAATTATAGGATATTTATCACACATTTATCTTCACTTGTTGTATTTTTATCTTCAATTTTTTTATTTATATTGAGAAATGCATGAAGTTCAAATCGTGAGACGGCTAAACTGATCAAACATATGCTCAACTTTTAGATGTTACACCCCTGGATGATGTATAGATCTCAATTAAACAAAAATGGACCCTTATGACTGGTTTTGTGGTACTGGGTTGCATACGGTTTCATTATTTCAAGCGGGTAAAAAGTAAAAGCTAGAATGCGTCATCAAACACAGGTAAAGTCTGTGTGTCGTACCTGGATGTGTGTCGGCGGGTTGCGTCTGAATTGTTCTCGGGCCAGAATGATCTGGTATTTTGTGAGGGAGCGGAGGTCACGCTGATTCAACAGCCTCATCTGGGTCAGACGAGACGTAAACTTCTCCAGAACCTGCGGGAAAACAGGCCAGAGGTGTTTGAACATCATTACAGGAGCACTCAGACGGCTCTTTTCAACACAATGTTCCTCTCACGTCTTCATCTTTCATGCTCACCGGAGGAGTGTTTGAGAAAAAGCTCGACAAGCAATCACTGCTGAGACCCAATTCAGGACAAACACATATCAGTCCCTACATGTCTTAGAAGTATGATTATTAAATACACTCAGATTATTCAACTAAATGATGTGGAATCTCTCAGAGAGTATATTTATCTGAAATATTGAGCAGCACGACTGTTTTCAACATTGATCATAATCAGAAATGATTTCTGAAGATCATGTGATACTGAAGAGTGCAGTAATGATGCTGAAAATACAGTTTTGATCATGGTAATAAATCACAGTTTAACAGATACTCACATAGAAAACTGCTGTTTTACATTAGAATAAGATTTCATTGTTTTACTGATCAACTAAACGCAGCTTTGGTGCTTTTCAAAAACAGCTAAACAAAACAAAAACAGCAAATAAAGAGTCTGAAAGATCCAAACTGACTTCATAATGAACACAATCAGATTAAGACACGAAGACAAGTGTTGATGGTGTTCACACTGACGCTGTACGATCATATGTTTGATTATTTTAGCTGTAGGGGAGTAAATAAGTGTGGTCATATGTATCTGGTTTATTCCAGAATAATGCTGTGATCCAGATTTAGAATAATCCTGAACTTTCACCTGAAAACCTCCAGCTGAAAAACACGAGCAGCAGTTCAGGGACTAATACAAGTACTTCTGAATCAAGCGTGATAAAACTCAGAGTGAACAAAGTCTATCAAACACTGACCTGAAACACACACACACACACACAGAGAGAGACAGACACAGACATAGAGACACACTCACACACACACACACACCTCTACATGCTTTTATCCACAGCAACTTACAAATGATGACAATAGAAAATCAATACCTACAAAAGAGGCATAATATGCAAGTGCTATGATAAGTCTTGGCTAGCCTACACATGAAGAAGATATTTTGTACATTTCCTATCACAAATATATAAAAACTTTATTTCTGATTATTAATATGCATTGCTAAGAACTTCATTTGAACAACTTTAAAGATGATTTTCTCAATATTTAGATTTTTTTTGCACCCTCGGATTCCAGATTTTCACATTTTGTCCGATCATAACAAAACATACATCAATAAAAATATCATCTATTCAGCTTTCAGATGATACATACATCTCAATCTCACAAAATGTACCCTTATACTGGTTTTGTGCTCCAGGGTCACTTATATATGTAAAACGAAAACTACAAGTCGATAGAATAAAATAGTTTTTCTATACACTGAATCAGATTAACAGGAAAAACAGAGTCACAATATCCTCCTACTGCAGTCATTCATATACATGTATAATTTGCAAACATGATCGCTAGTTAGCAGCATGTACTGTACTATCTTCATAAGCGCGTTTATTACAGAGCTGTGGGTGTTGATGTATTTATAAACGCCTGCGCGGGGTGGGCGGAGCTTGTGCGGTCACGTGACCGCAACGCTGCCCTTAAATAGGTCACGACTGCAAAACAACACGCAGCGCAGTTAATAACGCGAGATTAACGATCGATAGCTCCGGTTCGCGGACATGACGGTGAGATCCGTGTAAGCGGAGGCGTTCAGTATCGACGTTCACTGGATTCGGAGATGGACCGCGGCGGGTGTCGGTTGAACGGCGGCGGCGGTGGTGGTGATATGATCACGCTGGAGGATTTGGAGTCTGTGTCGGAGGAGCAGCTATCAGACAGTCCCGAGGAGGTGGTGGAGGAGGAGGAGCAGCAGGGGAGACTCCTGCAGTATTGGAGGGATGTAGCCCGCGGACACCAGGTGGAGGTGCCGACAGGTAACGTTAGAAAAACACAACAACCGCGGGGGCGCGTTTCAATTCACACCGCGGAAGAGTTTCGCGCCAGTTTAACGGTCATTCCCCTCAGCAGCCCGGAGCGCGTCTCAATTCACACCGCGGAAGAGTTTCGCGGCAGTTTAACGGTCATTCCCATCAGCAGCCCGGAGCGCGTCTCAATTCACACCGCGGAAGAGTTTCGCGGCAGTTTAACGGTCATTCCCCTCAGCAGCCCGGAGCGCGACTCAGAGACACGCTGCCTATCAAGTGTAGATAACAGACCAACACGCTGTAGTTCCCCTCTTTGAGCAGCACAGAGGAATAGTCCTCATAGTGTGAGCAAGCTTGAGTCTGAATACAGAAATAAACATAACATTAATTCGGAGTTTATCCCTCAGATTTAGAGCGAGATATAAAACTCAAAATCATGAGGAAAATAGTCAGAATTACGAAATGTAAACAAATAAACATGAGGGAAAATGTTAAAATTGCAATTACGAGTTTATATAGTGCATATAAACTAAATATTCTGAGGTAAAATTCTTAATTGTGAGATTTAAACAGAATTATGAAAAAAAAATCTAAATTACGAGTTAATATACATTACATATAAACTATTCTGAGGAAATAGTCATAATTGTGATATGTAAACAAAGAATTATGATGAAAAAAAAATTGCGAGTTAATATATATTGCATATAAACTATTCTGAGGATAGTCATAATTGTGATATGTAAACAAAGAATTATGTTGGAAAAAATTCAAAATTACTAGTTTATATATTGCATACAAACTAGCTGCTCTGAGGAAAAATTCTTAATTGTATAATAAAAGTTTCAAATACATATTAATATTTGTATTCCATGGCTTCTACGGTAATGTAGCTCGTATGGGTATAACACACATTAGTACAGAATAAACTTCACTTTCTATAGAGGATGATGTTGTTTTTTAGCATACATTAAAATTTTGATTATTAAAATCAATGAGGAAACAGAAGTGCGATTTCTGGAGGTTATGAATAATAAATGCACTGACAGCCAATCAGAATCCACTGATTTAAAGCGACCTAAAGGCCCTTCACACCAGGATTAATAAATATAACGATAATAACTATATTAGAGTCCACGACAACAATGGAAATTGCCAGATATGGAATCAACACATGCAAATAGATACAATAAACACTTAAATATGTATTTTGCATGTTTTTTCTCACTAGTCTTGAATGATATGGAAGCATCCATGTTTTGTTTTGAGACGGATTCTCAGCCATGCAGCAGGATTTTCCCATGATTCACGTGACCCAGTGCCTCAGATTATCCCAGGACGCTGATGCTCCGAGTGTAATCAAACGCAGCCGTTAGTACGTGTGAGAGCACATGAAATCATCCTGAAGCGCTGGAGTCTGGCGCTCGGGGAAGAATCGGGTGTTTGTGGAGCAGCGGAAACCTCTCTCTCTCTCTCTAGTGAAGCCAACACGGACATGACTAAAACTGACTGGCTCCTGAGTCAATCCCATAGACCCCCCCCCATGTTAAAACACCCAACTTTACAGCAGACAAAAACATGTTTATAGTCTGGTGCAAAAATGGATTTTTATCTATATAGCTAATTTTGCCCTTCATGACAACTTGTGCGATTTGGGGAAAATATCTAATTGCGATTAGATAACAACAGTAGTTAAGAGGGGGGGGGGGGGGCTTACTGATAACTCAACTGAGTCCTGCACTTTCCGTTTTTTTGCATACATTTTTTTATTCATTTTGTTACAAACCCCCATGAACACTACAGAATATCAAATTATATAACATTACAGAGTATGCTTTCCCACCCCTACATTTATCAAACAGAAAATAACATTACAAATAATAAGTTATAAAATAAAGTAATATATAAAAATGAAATTTAAATAAGGATAATGAAATAACATTCACTGATGTAAAACAAATAAATAAAAAATAAAACATAGCAAATTTGAATTTCAAATTGCACTTTCCGTCTTTGAGACACGTTTTGAAACCGCCATTTAAAATATCAATTCCCATAATTATTAAATGAAACAGTTTAAGTAGAAATACAAAAAAACAGTTTTGTTCATATCCTTTTATTAAGGAAAACAAACGGAGCACGTAGAAAAACACACTACTGATTTATAGGGATGCGCGGTATACTGTATTTTGCATATCATTTTTGCATATTTCGGTATTTCATACGCTGCTGTTCCAAAGTTCACCTGTATGCGGCAGTGCTTCTCAAATCGCTGCGCATCCGGTAAATGTGACAACAGAACAAGTGAACAATACGATGAATCAAACAGATTAAACTATTAATACGCCCGAAACAAACAAATGAAGAGAACAATAGAAGTGAAATATTGCATTACTTTGCATACAAAACAGATGATAAAAGGTGAACGAACTGACCACAGGAGGCAAGACATCCAATCTGGCTAAGCATTTGTCGCTTGCTCATCCTGATCTTTTCCGAAAACTAACGTTAGAGATCAACAGGTTGGTAAGTGCATCATAAATTCATAATTGTAAGTTTTATTTACAACTTTTTTGCGTGTTTTAAAGGCTTCCCGGATAAATGTTTCATTGGTGGTTTATTGGTGGTCAGACGTGCGCTTTTTCTGAGCTCGTAACAGAAAACAGCTGCCTAACAGCGCCTGATAACTGAACCAAGTTATCTTTTGAGCCAATACTGCCAAAACACAACAAGGTTTGTATATAGACTCAGTTGGTTATGTCTAAAAGGAAAGTAAACAGCCGAGACAAACGGATGCGCGCCTGTGTATTAGAAACGCGTGCAGCTCTTAAAGGGACAGAACTAAACATGCCGCCGACTGTAATTAAAGGGATAGTTCACCCTAAAATTGTATTTCTGTCATTATTTACTCACTCACATGTTGTCCCAAACCTGTATTAATTTCTTTCTTGTGCTGAACACAAAACAAGGTATTTTGAAGGTGGAAAACCAAACAGTTGCTGGTCCACTTTGACTTTGATAGAAAGAAAAAAATACTGTGTAAGTCACTGAGGACCAGAAACTGTTTGGTTTTCCACCTTCTTTAAAATATAATTTATGTTCAGCAGAAGAAAGAAACTCACTCAGGTTTCAAACTAAACTCGAGTGAGTAAATGATGGTATAATATAAAACACTATGACAGAATTATTATTATTTAATGCTAACACAAAGAAAAAATAACTCGCTACTTTTGACAGAAAAAATAATACATCTGCTTCAATAGGAATCAATCTATATAGTGTTTTATTTTTATATTTGTTCATACAGTTTCTTGAATGCTCTGCTAAATATGCATATTGTACCTGAAAATAAAGCACTGTTTGTTTTATTTGTATATTATGTGTATTTGTAATGTGTATATTTGTTCTTATTTTTAATAACAAAGATAAAATAATGACACAGATTTGTATCTTCCCCCACTTTGGTCTAAATATCCACCATACCTTTTTATATTTTGTAACCTTGAAAGGATTTGTCTTTGTAATGGGGAAATTATTTTGGCTGCACTGCTCAGACACAATAGTAAAATCAACATGACAAAAAATCGTGAAATTGTGATATTTCTAAAAAAATAGTGATATATTTTTGCCATATCACCCCCCCCTACTTTGACTTAGAATAACACTTTAAAGAAACATTTGTTATTATTCTTTAACAGCATTGACATTATTATAGCACTTATAAATGTAGGTCAATAATTATTTATAAATTATAAATGTAAGCTACTAATATATGTTTAGTATGTTAACATTATGCATTAAACACATACCTAACATCAACCAAGATTATGGTATCGATACCGATTTAGTATCGATACCGAGGTACTACATGCTGGTATCGTACCGAAGCCAAAATTATGGTATCGAGCCATCCCTAATTTACAGTATCTCACACTATTCAATTCAAGCTTATTTTTATAGAGCTTTTTACGATACAATCGTTGCAAAGCAGCTTTAAAGCAAATTAAGTTTCTACAATATATTAGGGATGCACCGATATGAAAATTTTGGCCAATACCGATAACTCTTTATATTTGAAAGCCGATAACCGATATGTTGGCCGATAAATCTATATCCAAATTTGTATATACTTTTTGAGAGCCTGATGAAAAAAAAGGTCTCATCATTAAAAGCCATTAAAATCCCAAACACTTCAACATAAGCACCTAGTTTGAAAAGTGTAAGTTTAAAAAAATATATTTTACTCTCCCAGTACCAAATGTCGCCATAAAAAAGTCTCACAAATAAAATAAATTAATGCATAAATAATGCAAAAAAGTCATTGGACATCATTAAGTGTAAAGAATCAAAATGCATGTGCCATGGATGTATAAAACGGAAGAGACACCTGCATGGACAATAATGAAATTATATTATTTACTTAACCATATTGTTGATGAAAATAATAAGAGAAAATAAAAGTGGTGGTTATTATTAATAATGCTTCAGTGATTTTGAAAAAGTAACACATTAATAAGCTACCACTGTTTTAAATAGCAGCTGTTTGAGCTGCGTGCGCTGTTGGAACACCGGTAAACTGAAGCGCTTGTTATAGCGGGTTAATTAGGCTACATGAGAATCAGATATTTATAGAACATAATAATAATATTACAACTTATATATGCACACAAATACGGAAATACACAAGTTATTTTGAACTAAGTTATGCGCTAGTCAGATGTGTAACTCGCGCACTTGGCTTCCTGTAACAACGCGCTGAAACACGGCAACTAAACCCAAAGAATTCACAACGTTTTATTATAATAATATTCTCATTAGAATGCCATATTCACTACAGTCCCAATCATAGTTATTAGTTGTGCGCTGCTGTTTGAGCTGCGTGCAATGAGCTAAAGATGATCACCGGCAAACTGAAGCACTCTATTAACTTTACCAAACGCTTTCTATATGAGATAAAGCAGATATACATAAAATAAACACAATATTAATACGTATAATTGCACAAAAGGCTGCAAATGCACAAGTGAACTTAACGGTCATGGAGGTGTAGCTCCGTTGTGGATGCGCTCAACGCACGCACAAAACACAAAGATTGCACAACGTCATTTACAGTAACGTTATTATTATCATTTTATGTAGCCTTTATGACAGACTTGCTTTGCACATGTTGCACATAAGTGTATTGTCCTTCTCAAAGTGATTCAATCATATTTCAAGCATTTCAAAACCATCATAGAGAACAGCGCACATCTGAAGTGTCTCTGAAGGAAATAATGCATTATTTATCGGCTTAAGGATATCGGCCAAATTTTCTTATCAGGCCGATAACCGATAACAGAAAAATTGGCATTTATCGGCCGATAACGATATGGTGGCCGATATATTGTGCATCCCTACATTATATTTATATATTGTAGAAATTTTTATATATTTAACTTATGGCAAAACACTACTGTGCATGTCATCTGTTCATATGTACGTAATCTGAATTCACCCACGCAGAGGGTTCTGGGTAAACTGGCCGATGACGTGTTTGCGGTCGCTGCTCGTTGACGTCCCGCGGGATAGATGTGCGGCTAACGCTCGGCCAGAGAGCCGCTCGTGACCAGATCAGAGAGTCGTGGGTCAAATGTCAGACAAACCCTAACATCACAGTCACAATAAACAAGCCTTCAGTGTGATGAAGCAGAGCTGAACGCTGATGTCAATCTGCTCCATGCTCCACAGACATGGCCGAACCCATCCATCAGATCACCACCAATAACGACGGTGCACACGCGCGGGAGCAGCTGCCCCACACGCTCATCACACGCAAGGAGAAGGTGCGTACCTACCGCTGACCAATCACACATCTGACAACACAGTCTACATTAGAGATCGACCGATATATAGGTTTACCGATATTTAAGCATTTTACCATAATCGGTTATCGGTTTTGTAAAAAAAAAAAAAAAAAAAAGTGTTTTTCTCACACACACACACACACACACCTGGAGCAGTGGACACACACACACACACACCTGGAGCAGTGGACACACACACACACATCTGGAGCAGTGGACACACACATACTAGGCTTGCCGCGATAGACGGGGATGGCGGTTATACCGGTGTTAAGCCGCAACACCGTTACGTCACTTGCTCACTGTGGCACCGTCCCCCACCGTCCTTTAGATTGTTTTTTTTTTATAGTAATAAAAATAATTTCTAAAAGCACTCTTTTATTTCCTTCTTGGACAACCAACCAATCACAGTCTTCAAAAGACTGTATCTTACCTAGCAACGGGGTCAGGCCCCGCCTCCTCACTAAGTTAAAAGTGTTTTCTTGCTCAGAGTTGCTCTTAGATTGGTCCTGAATCACTCTTAAGCTAAGACTCATACGTATAATTTTTTAAGCTAAATTAGGAGAATATTCTTTGAATCTTTAAGAATAACATGCCCTGATTTTCTAAAACACGTGTTATGTTTTAATATCTTGATTTATACTCCTAAAAGAGCGACGTATCCCCTGAGATACAACCATTTAGAGACCAATACCAAAAATATTTAAGCATTTAATTAATAAAATGTGCAAAGCTAATGCTGAACAACATTTTTCTAAACAGGTAAGTCATGTGTGAATGTGAAATATATCAACTTTTATCTGAGGACGAGTAGATGTCCCAACAACAAACACCCTTTCAACATGAAACCAAGACATACTGCTTCTTCCCACAGCTGCTCAAATGTTTGTGTCCCCCTAGTCACACTATTACATCACACCAAATGCTCTCTGATGTATCTGCATGTGTTGTAGTGCGGCGAGCTGCTGTTCGAGAAGCGGCGCTATGAGAAAGCACACTGGGCCTGTATCACGGTTCACGAGGACACGTATGAACAGAGCATCTGCTACGGCTTCATGAAGATCATGAGATACATCTGCCAGCAGAACTCAGCAGGTCCAGAAACACACTCGCCTCCTCCAGACTCAAGAGTGTGACCCGGGAGCACTAAACCAGTCACAAGCGTCCATTTTGTGAAATTGAGATCATCTGAAAGCTGAATAAATAATATTTCCATTGATGTATGGTTTGGACAATATTTGAGAATCTGAGGGTGCAAAAAATTCTAAATATTGAGGAAATCATCTTTAAAGTTGTTCAAATTAAGTTCTTAGCAATGCATATTATTAAACAAAAATAATTTTTATGATCGGAAAATACAAAATATCTTCTTGGAGCATGATCTTAACATACTAATGATTTTTGGCATAAAATAAAAATGTTTAATTTTGACTCATACAAATATACCACAGCGACTTAAGACTGGTTTTGTGCTCCAGGGTCACACGTTTCTTAGCACTGGCGGACTGACAGCGTGTCTAATTATAACATCTGCTAATATTTGTATTCAAAACTGATTGTGTAAAATTAAATTGTGGCAAAACATTCCAAATAATCAATAACATCTAAGTATCTCTCCGCAGGCAGTTATCTGGGCATGACGATACCCATCGTGACGGTGGTGCGCACTGATGAGATGCACACGACTCTGTCGCGGGCCGTGACCGTAGCGTATCACCTGCCCACGCTGCACCAGAGCGAACCGCCGCGGCCATACGACCCCGAGATCGTCATCGAGCAGTGGCCCGCCGCTACCGTCTACACCCGGTGAGAGAACACTAGCACAAGGCACCATTACAGTCCTGCACTTACACTGAAGGTCATGGCTTCAAATAAAAGTCTAAACTAGCCTCGTATCATATACACACAGAACTATTCACGGCCACCCGTCAAAATAAAAGTCTAAACCCTCGTCAAAACACACAGAACTAAAAGTCTAAACTAAACTAGCCTCGTATCATATACACACAGAACTATTCACGGCCACCCGTCAAAATAAAAGTCTAAACTAGGTCCTCGTATCATATACACACAGAACTATTCACGGCAACCCGTCAAAATAAAAGTCTAAACTAGCCTCGTATCATATACACACAGAACTATTCACGGCCACCCGTCAAAATAAAAGTCTAAACTAGCCTCGTATCATATACACACAGAACTATTCACGGCCACCCGTCAAAATAAAAGTCTAAACTAGTCTCGTATCATATACACACAGAACTATTCACGACCCTGTCAAACACACAAACTATTCACGACAACCCGTCAAAATAAAAGTCTAAACTAACCTCGTATCATATACACACAGAACTATTCACGACAACCTGTCAAAATAAAAGTCTAAACTGGTCTCGTATCATATACACACAGAACTATTCATGGCAACACGTCAAAATAAAAGTCAGAAATAGATATTACTATTATTTACTTGAATGTACGTAATAATACTACTACTGTTGAAAAATAATAAAACATTTTTTTTTTACATAAATAAATCACAAAATATTTACATTTTAATAGTAAATGCTGTTTATTTGCCAAATTTAAATGTTTAATTTTCATTAATTAAAATATAAATTAAATCAATGTTTTATGCCTTCATCTGATAAGTCAAATTTAAATACACAGCACAGAATTTCAACATTTCATAAGAATACTGTAAGAATTAATAAAAATTGTTTGTATGCATTCAATAATAATTAAACGTGCTAAAACACAGAATTTGGTAACAATAAAACATAAGGTGATAAAAAAAATAAAACATCTCATACGGCCCTAAACATGTCATTTTTGTTTCATGATTTTATTTAGGTAGACATGCGTTTTGATTAATACAATTTAATTATTAAAAGGAGTCCAGAAAAGTTAAAACGGAAAGAAACGGAATCCACCCCCCCCCATTAATTAATTAATTAAAATAATAAACACAATAACCTGAGTCCCACAGACCTCCACTGTAAGTGTACGATGGTAAACATGACTAGCTGAGGAACGAGTGTAAACGATCTGAACTGGTTCTGAACCTGCGTTTCTCTCGTGTCATGTGACCCAGAGCGTTCACGGGCGCCACTAACGAGCTGACCATCATCCACGAGATCAACAGTCTGGCCGAGTCTCTGGACCGTCCGGCCGTCTGCGTCAACGACTCCTTCATCGTGGCCGGATACACCAACCCCGCGGCGGCCCACCGGCAGAACGAGATCTGGTTCCTGGAGCGGCCCTGAGCCTCCACTACCCACAATCCTCTGCACCTCTCAGCGAGCGCACACCCCGTAGCTCCTGAACTGCTGTTTATATGCGTCGCACTGATTATAAGCTACACCGACTGGACGTCAATCAATCCATCGCTCTGTGAAACACTGTTGCTGTAAGACAATCGTTTGTCTGTCTGTCTCTCGCTCTGGTAGTGATTATTAACAAATCCTTATATAATAGATGCACATATTATATTGTCATAGTGCTATTTTTGTAGAAGCACAGATGTCAAATAGACACAATGAAAGAGTTTTGTGAATGAGCTGATCTCTGATCAGGGTTTGACCGCTGGGAATGTAAACACTACAGCTATTGTTCATATTTCTGTTCTGATCTGAATAAATATTGCTGAATCACACCAGCGTCTTCTCTTCATACTGGCCTATAATGACTGATGATGTCAGAGCAGCTCCAGCCAATCAGAGCCCACAAACCAACACAAAGCTGAATTCACAGAGAAGGTCAAAAGGTCAGGCTTTGATCTGAAAACAATGCAGCCAGGAATGTAGACCATCATCCACACACACACACAGGGTTGCAAAAAGGGCAGAATATATTACAGAAACTTTACAACCCTACCTACACAAGACCATCAGTTTTCTGAATAATGGATTAAAATTGTATTTAATTACTTTAACTATTAATCTTTTTTGGAACTGATATATTAGATTAAAATCTCATGGGGCTTCAAAAATACTATATATATATACATACACTATATTGCCAAACGCGTGATAAAGCAGAGGTTTCACAGATCATGTAAAGAAGCTGCTTCACGTCTCGATGGTCACCAAAGATTCCAGCGCTCCGGTGAGACGTGAATAAACCAAGCACACCTTCATGTGGAGCTCTGCTCAGCCGGAATAAAGCACTGCAGACGTGAAGGAGAAACCACAACACGGTCAGACAGCAGTCCAGCGGCGCGTGAGGATGATCTGACACCAGCAGAGCGCGAGAACAAGCCCAACATACACCAGCAGATCAGACCGCATTCGGACAACTGCTCTGATGAAACATCCGTATTCACAGAACATATCATCTCCGCACTAAGAGCTCACAGTACGAGAGTTTTCTCTTAAAACCTCTTCACAGAGCTGCTGAGACACAGAGAGAAGTCTAGAGCTCAGAGTAAAGGGGGCGGGGCTTAACTATGGGTGATGTCAGCATGCTCATTAACTATGCACACAGAGTCTCTGTCATAGAGCGCGAAATAATGTTGCCATATTCAATAAAGGTTTAAAAAGTCATATGTGTCAGCCACTTACATGTGTGCTTCTCATAATTAGTGAATATGCATATAAACAGCCTTTTAATTAACAGTAGAGTAATCACGGCTGATAGTAAGACATGTAAAAAAGAATGTAAAAAAAAAAAAGAACTGGAGGCAAAACATCGGTTAAGTTCTTCTCCAGCTGATTAATAAAAAGGATATAATCAAAGGAAGATCTGGAGTGATACATTTGTAACAGCTCATTATCATCAAACGTTTCTAAAATGTTCTTATGAACAGCTATTTTAGGATAGTTTGTGGCTCATCTTAACCGTTCTCAGATTCAGTAGATTTTTAGTGCTAAAATACTCTAAGAGCAGACATTTAGCAGGTCCATTATTTGTACGATTTTCTCCTAAACTGGTGAGTTGTGAGTTACTTTATTCTGAAGATGTTTGGTGAATACTGTCCCGGATCTCAGTTTCTTATTCAGCCTGAACAACAGGTCAGATACACATCAGCTCATCATCGTGAGACGTACCTGCAGGTACCGCGTCTGATACTGCGCGAGCGTCTCTCCCGGCGGAACCACCATCTTCTCCAGACTGCGCTGATGGACGTGCGTCCGGACGTCTGGACTGTCCTCCGATCGCAGCTCGATGTGAGAGATCAGCAGGTTAGAGATCACCTGCTGCACCGCCTGAGACACAAACAGACATCTGATGGACGTCGTCTTAACACTGCAGTGAATGGGTGCCGTCAGAATGAGCCTGATAAAAAACATCACAGCAGTTTAGTCTTCTCCAGATGTTACCTGATGGACTGGAGTGCTGTGATGTTTTTATCAGACTCTCATTCTGACGGCACCCATTGCCGAGACACATCCATTTTTCTCCAGATCTCACCTTGACGTCTCCTCCAGGTGTGGCGCTGAGCGCTAGAACGCGGAACTGCTGCGTTTGGTTACACAGCTCACGAATCACCTGCAGAACGAACACAAGCGATCAGAACGGATCTCGCATCACGTCTCAATACAGCAGGTGAAGCTGTACCTGACAGAACGCGTGGTTCCCGGTGGCCTTGTGGGCCTCGTCGATCACCACACACCGGACCTGTGCGGCCGGACAGGTGCCACGGCTCAGATCGTTCACCATCACCTGAGGGGTCAAGAAGAAGACGCGCTTGGCTCTCCAGAGCTGCTGCCGCTGCGCCGCCGCCGTCGAGCCTACAGCGAACACACACCAACATCAGAGCCGTGACTTTAAATGCAGACCTTGAGACACAAACTCATCACCAAACACTAATGACTTGTACATATGGGTGCCGTCATTTCATACACTTCAAAACTGTTGCAAAAGAGGTGGAAATACAATTTTTAAGTACATTAATGTCTTTGTTGGCACAGTTTGGAAGTGCCTTTTTCTCGTCTAAAGAATACTTTTGTCCATATTATGAATGTACAAGTCATTGATGTTTGGTGATGAGTTTGTGGCTCATTTAAAGTCACACCAGAGGTGTTCAGCTGCTTTCTGCAGACCAGTCAAGTTCTTCCACACTGACTGAATCATCATTTCTCTTTGATTCTTGTCTTATACACAGAGACACTGTCATGTTAGAATAGAAAAGGGTTCTGTACAAACTGTTGCTATAACATTAGATTCCCTAGAATATCATTATATGCTTAAACATTAAGAGTTGTACTCATGGAAATTACTAAAGTAGTCAAACCTTGCATTAATAAAGGTGCCAATACTTTTGGCAATATAGTGTGTGTGTTAACAAACTTAACACAATCCCAAGACATACATAATTATGGGTTTCAGCCATTTATGGAGGACCAGCAGCTTCTAGTGGTGAATAAAATATTTAAATAATATTTAACATTTAAATAATTTCACATAATACATTTTATAATTTTAAATAAATACTGTTTACATAATTGAACAACACATAGTAAGTTAATAATATATATATTATTAATAAGGATGACAATATCACCAAAAAAGGTTAATTAT
>CM049806.1:26849665-26857165 GCA_027422405.1 Ptychobarbus kaznakovi | reverse complement strand
ACACACACACACACACACACACACACACACACACACTCTCACACACACACACACACACACACACACACACACACACACACACACACACACACACACACGGTACAAAACAACCTCGGAGTGACTGTGCATGTAAAGGTCATGCTCTGTAGTGTGGAGTCTCCATGAAAGTGAAGCGTCATCTGGTCAGGCTGAGAAAGCCCGTGTTTATTCACACGTGTGTTAGAGATGGTCCGTGTGTGTCCAGGACAATCGAGCGGCTCTCAGAAGCTCGTTCAGGTCACTCTGCACGCTTGCAGGCTGCGATGCGGTGGCGTTCTCCAGCAGCGTCCGGCCCATGTGTGCATGCAGCGCTTCGGCCAGCTTGGCTGCAGCCGCACGGACGTTTCCTCCATTACCGGACGAGCGGAGAAGAGTCCAGAAGAGCGGCAGGACCTTCTGCTCCACCAGCTGCGGCTTGCGCGGGTACAGCTTCGTCACCAGCTCTGAGAAACAACACAAGCACCACGCTTTCAGCTCCAGACACCATTAATCACAGGTCAAGAGCTTTCTAAGACCGAGAACACAAACATACAAATAACGTCTTGTTGGATTCGACTGCTTCTATGGTCATCATCAGGATAAAAGCATCTGCTTAGTGACTAAATGTCTTGAGAAATTGATCAAAATGATGTCAGTTTATGATTTAATGATAAACATGCTGTGTCTGTCAGTGGGGCAGGGCTGCATGATTGGGGGGGGGGTAATTTTCTAAACCTAAATTAATATTATTTCTGGTAAAAACTGTGATAAAAAAAGAAAAAGATTAATAACTCCAAGTTTGTTGTGCTTGTTTGTAGACATCAATATAAATAATAATAATTATTAAAGATAAAAAAAAAGTATAAAATAATTACAAGATAAAAAATGTAATATAATACTGCAGGGTGAACTATTAACATGTATGAGTCTGTCTATGACTATAACTCGTTAAAAAAGTATAAAATAGTATTTTATGATGATAAAAATATGTGGAAGTGATTTCTTGTCAGGAGGTGTGCACACTACGCATAAAGTTAATTAAAAATCAGACTCCAGCCGAATCTCATGATTTGGATTAATTGTGCAGCTCTACAATGAGCTCAGAAAACAACTTAATTCAAAGGGAAAGCATGTGTTCATTCGATATTTGTTCTTGTTTGAAGACGTGTTCTGCAGTGAATGCATCGTGATTTAAGGATGTTTGTGCTGGAAAACAAGACTCAAGTACTGAGGAAGAGATTTGGTTTTGCAGGGAAGCTAAATTGAATGGCACGAGTTTTTAAGGCTTTATTTTGTGGAAGGGAAGACTGACCTGCGACTCTCTCGATGAGGTCCAGCTTGGCTCTCCCGCTCAGATACTGGGCTTTGGAGCAGAAGGGCTGCAGCAGGAGGCTGTTGTCTGAAACACAGAGTCATAGTCAAACGCACTGAAGAGCTGCTCGGATCGGTCAAACCCAAACTCCTCCACGCACCGATGTTGTGCATCAGAGCCTGAACGGCCCCCAGCGCCGCCGTGGAGATGCTGTGGTTCTTGGAGTTGAGGTGATTGTCCACGACGGCGGGGATCAGGAGGTTGAGTACCGGAGCCAGACTGTCTCGGAGCAGAGCCACGATGGTTTGAAGAGCCTCCAGAGCCCGCAGGTTCACCTTACTGTTGGACTCCTGCAGACGTGCCTTTAGAGCGTCAAACACCTGCGGCAGACCGGCAGCGTCAGCATCAGCATCAGCATCAGAATCAACATCTATCAGCATCAGCGTCATCATCAACAACATCAGCATCATCAACATCATCATCAGTGTCAGCAACATCTATCATCATCAACAGCAACATCATCAACAACATCAGCATCATCAACAACATCAGTATCAGCAACATCATCAACAACATCTATCAGCATCAGCAGCATCATCATCCATCATCATTATCAGCGTCAACAACATCAGCATCATCATCATCAACATCAGCAACATCTATAATCATCATCATCATCATCAGCGTCAGCATCAACAACATCTATCATCATCATCATCATCATCATCAGCATCATTAAAGAGACGGTGCACCCAAAAATGAAAAGTGTGTCATCATGTACTCATCCTCAAGTAGGTCCAAACTAGGGATGGGTCACGATTATCGAATATTCGAATTTAATTATAGAATATCGATTAGGTTGTGCGATTATTTTCTAAAGGTGTACAAGGGCTTGACAATAAAGACTGTCCGATGGCGTGAAGGACGCTCGGATTTGTCACTTGCCAGATCGGGCCACTGCTAAATTGTATCATTTGCATGCGTTTTTAAGCCTTGATTGTTTAAAAATGTAAGCGATTAAAAAGCATTTGGGCGCGAAAGACAACTCCTTTCAGTACATGCGCGCTGTGTTCTGTTCTGTGTGAACAGCGCGAGCACCGACAGCCGCGTCTCTGACACGCGCGAGCCGCCTGAACGGGCAAATACATGATGTCAAACTACCCCTCTTGGCAAGTAACTTTAGGAATAATTAATCTATATTGAATTTATATACTGGAGTACAGATCAACAGGATATTTGTTTGTTTTATTTTAGAGCATCTTCTGTTCCGTGCTTGCACACAAACTGCACTGTCGGCACTCGGGCGCGGCACACATAGTGTGAACGCTAACACGCCGGAGAACGGAACTTCTGATACGTGCAGCCTGATTGCGTGAACAATATACCTGTTAAGCAATATATTGCGAGAGGGCCGTTTGCTACAGCATCCCAAACAACTCAAAATAATAAACCAAAGTTAACAAAACGATGCACTCCACAGAGTGCTTCTCTGCCGCCTATACGTGCTGTTTTCCATTAATGAAGCCGTGACGAGCTCCCTGCATTCAAATTATTAGTTCTTTGCTGAAATAATAACGTAATATTCCACTGGTTGATATATTATATTTATATGCAAAATAGTTGTGTTGTTTTTCGTGTTAAATGTGAAGAATGACAGGTTGGATGCCACACTTATTATATATATTTTTTTGGCAGAGTATACAGGTGTAATTTTAACTTTAACTTCAGCCAATGTAACATGATATTATGATCGTAATTTTGACTTTATTCTTAAAATATTATGACGTTAATTATTTAGTTATTTATTTGAGAAAGATAAACTGATCAAACTTGCGCTGGCCGCTTGGTATTTAAAAAAACAAAAACTTGAATTTAACAAAAATAAAATGTTCCAATCATATTTCTGAATTAAATTAATAAAGAAAGGAAACAAAATAATGACCAATTTGCTATTAAAAACCCAAACTGAACTATGTAAATGGCTCAGAGAGAGAGAGAGAGAGAGAGACACAGGCTCAGACTCAGGCGGATAATTCTGAGAAGCTGCAGGGCTCTATATTCGTTCCCTTGTTTCAATTCAAAGTTCACCGAACTAGTTGTGAACAACACTCCCGTCTTCTTCCCGAGCATGTGAACATGTTCATTTAATATATTTATATATATGAAATAGGTTATTGTTATGAAGACAGACGTTAAAATTAATGTTCACATAATAAGTGCCGTCATTCAGGCGGTTCACAATATGTTTTAGCGCGTAATGTTTTAAGAATGATATTCTGTTTAGCGCACAATGTTTTACGCCTAATATTCATTGATGCATTAATCAGATTTAAGATGTTGTTTTTAATAATATGAATGTTCATGCTCATTTTTAAAATAGAAATGTCCTAGCCTTATGAGCAGTTGATAATCGACGGACTGTTCTGTTAATAAATGCCGTCCTTCGGTTATGTTATATTAATATGTTTCAGCACTCATACTTTACAACCAATAATTTTCTTGGGTTAAGATAGACTATTCTCTAATTAATTAAACAGTTTGTTATCATACAGATTGAAAGCCTGGATGGTCTCTCTCCCCCTCTCTCTGTGTGTGTGTGTGTGTGTGTGTGTGTGTGTGTGTGTGTGTGCGCGTGGGTGTGCGGGTTCATGCGCGGGAGGGGTGCGATTTTCGAATAGTAATCGGATAATACCCAGCGATTATCGAATATTACTTTTGCTTAAAATGCCCATCCCTAGTCCAAACCTGTGTGAATGTGTTTGTTCTGAACACAAAGGAAGATATTCTGAAGAATCTGGGAAACACAGTATTTTTTCTCCTACTATGGAAGCCAATGGTGTCCCAAAACAGCCTGATTACAAACTTTCTTCAGAATATCTTCCTCTGTGTTCAGAACAAACACATTCATACAGGTTTGGACCTACTTGAGGGTGAGTACATGATGACACACTTTTCATTTTTAGGTGAACTGTGCCTTTAACATCATCATCGTCTCTCGTTACGATCTTCAGAAGGTCAAACCAGGGTTAATAAAGTGAACTAAAACCAAAACCAAAATAATCATTAGCTGAATTAGAATATAAAAAAATTATATTGTTTTATTTGGTTGCCAAGGCAACATTTAGTTTAGGGCTGCAACGATTAACTGAAATTAAAGACAACATCGACAATAATCAGTGAAAGTTGATTTGATTGAAAGGTTTTATTGAGTGCTCTGACTCTGACAGGTCTAGTTACCGGGAAAAGGCTGCTGATGACCAGAGCCGGGTTCTCCTCGCAGTCACACACCAGCTGATCGATGGCCTTGATTCTCTCCCTGAAGTCTTTGGAGTTGAGCAGCGTCTTCATCTGTTTGACGTACTCGCTCCGGTCCGCCAGGCTGTGCACGGCCGCTTTACTCACCGCCTGCCCACAATCCCTGCTGCCGCTCAGAGGGTCACGCGTGAGGGACGAGGTGCGCACCAGCCCGCTGCCCGGGAGAGAGCGCCGGCCCCGCGCCGATGGAGCGTCCTGAGGCATCTCCCCCAAGCCCTGACACACACACACACACACACACACACACACACACACGCACACACACACACACACGCAAAAACAAATCATACTGACGCCAGTATTTTAACCAGTAGTGTACATGCATATGAACACGGCTAGATGTGTTTGTGACGGGTTTTGAGCACACCTTGGTTTTGAGAGTGAAGACGGCGTCTCTGATGGTCGGCAGGTCTTTAGCAGGAACAAACTTCTCCAACATTTTATCAAAGTCATGGTGAGAGGACAAAAAAAGCAGCATGCGTCGACCAAAGTACCTGAGAGAGACAGCAATGACAGCGTGAAGCGCTGAGCGTCAGGCCGCGTGACCTCTGACCCCTGCGCCGCTCACCTGGCCTCCTGAGACGAGTCCAGCACCAGCTTACAGACAGCCGGCAGGATTCGGTCGGTCAGATCTTTAGCACCGGACAGCAGACGGGCGGCTCCAGCCCGCTCCACCAGAGCACTGAGATGCTGAGCCGCACACTTGCGCACTACTGAGTTCAGATGACTGTGAACGAGATGCATTACAAAACAACACCTGTGCATTAAATAATAGCATTTGCTCCATCAAGCATTTATGGCTCATATAGTCTGATACAGTGAGAATATGAAGGAAAAAAAGCCCAGTTTCTTTCAAAAGAAATATGAATTTGCTGCATATGCTGAAATTTTAATTCTGATGCTTGTAATGTAAATCAATGAGATTTTTATTACAGTACACTGCAAAAAAAAATTCAGTCTTAAAGAAACACTCTCTCTCGCGCGCACACACTCTCTCTTTCTCTCTCTCTCACACACACACACACACACACACACACACACTCTCTCACACACACACACGCACACACCACACACACACTCACTCTCTCTCTCTCTCTCTCTCTCTCACACACACATGCACACACACTCATACACACACACACACACACACACACACACACACACACACACACACATGTTGTTTTTTATGGTTTACGGGGACTTTCCATAGGCGTAATGGTTTTTATACTGTACAAACTGTATGTGCTATTGCCCTACACCTACCCTACACCTAAACTTAGCCCTCACAGGAGACGGTGCATTTCTACTTTCCCCCAAAAAACTTACTCTGTATGATTTATAAGCATTTTGAATTATGGGGACACTGAAAATGTCCTCATAAATCACCTTCTCCTTGTAATACCTATGTCATTCTATTCATAATCAAATTTGTGTCCTCATAAACCACATAAACATTGCACACACACACACACACACACTCTCTCTCTCACACACATATGCACACACACTCACACACACCCACACACGCACACTCTCTCTCACATACACACACACTCTCTCTCTCACACACATATGCACACACACACACACACACACAACACTCTCTCTCTCACACACTCACACACACACACACACACACACACACACACACACAACACACACACACACACACACACACACACACACACACACACACACACACACACACACACACACACACACACACACTCACACACACACACACACACACACTCAGAAAGCTTTATTGGCATGACAAAAACATACATTTTGTATTGCCAAAGCATTAAAACAACATAGAAAATTATTTACAATATCTGAACATTTAGAAAAGCCTAGAGAAAATAATAGCAACAATGAAACTAAATAAAAAGGCAATATTATATAAACACATGGCTAGATATAGCAAATCATAAATAAAAATAATATAATTAGTAAAATAATATCTCTCTCTCTCTCTCTCACACTCTCTCTTTCTCTCTCACACACACGCACTCATACACACACACACACAGTCTTGTTTTCTAGTATAAATATCTACAGATGCGTTTACGAGTAAAATGACTTGAGATATTTTGTCTTGTTTCATGAAACAAATATCCAAATTTTGTTAGTTTTTCTTCAAACAAGTACAAATATCTGCTAATGGGGTGATAAAAATAATCTTGTTTAGCTTTGAATTAAGATATTTTTCTTACCCCATTAGCAGATATTTGTACTTGTTTGAAGAAAAACTAACAAAATTTTGATATTTGTTTCATAAAACAAGACAAAATAACTCAAGTCATTTTACTTGTAAACGCATCTGTAGATATTTATTCTAGAAAACAATTTTTTTTTTTGCAGTGTAGAGCAGATACGGACATAAAATGATCTAAATATCACTCTGTAATATGTCTCAGTAAGATGAGATGTGAATGATCCAAACATATAATGATTGAGAGATGAAGAAATAAAGATGTGAGATGATTTGGAGGCTCGCTGAGGAACAGTGAAAGATCCTGATGATCAGATCTGAGACTAAAACATGATTGATGGAGAATCAAGTAAAGCTGAGCGTCTTCAGAAAGTGTTGATCTGGAGATACGACTGCAGTTATTCTGATCAAAACCAGTCTGAAGCAGCTGAACACAAATACACTAAAAGAGCTTTTACTGGATACACACTCAGAAGATTGAGTGAGAGAGAGTATGTGTGTGTGTCTGTGAGAGAGAGAGAGAGAGAGAGAGAGTGTGAGAGAGAGAGAGAGAGTGTGTGTGTGTGTGTGTGTGAGAGAGAGAGAGAGAGAGAGAGTGTGTGTGAGAGAGCGAGAGAGTGTGTGAGTGAGAGAGAGAGAG
>CM049806.1:26812165-26847165 GCA_027422405.1 Ptychobarbus kaznakovi | reverse complement strand
CTGCAGAAGCTCTTATCCAAATCAACTCGAGGTGCAATTATAAGAGTGATGAGAAGCCATGAGATAGAGCGACAATATACAGACTAAAGGTGCGCTCACAATTTAGCAAAGGCCACAAGTGACCCTGGAGTCATAAGCAGCACAGCTATATTTGTAGCAATAGACAAAAATACATTGTATGAGTCAAAATTATAATTTTTATTGTATGCCAAAAATCATTAGGATATTAAGATCATGTTCCATGAATATATTTAGTATATTTTGTGGAAAGTATTACATTTAAACTGTAATAAAAACTTTTTTAAGATGTATTTTACTTTTACTTAAGCTAAGAACTTCACTTGAACAACTTTGGTGCAGACCCAGCTGAAAACAGATGTACTTTTCTCAAGGAATTATTTAGATTTTTTTGTTCAGACCGAACTAGCAGCTTATAACATCTCGGATTCCAGATTTGGTTACAAATAGTGTCCGATCATAACATTATCAGTATTTTGCTCAAAACCATACATCAATGGAAAGCTTTATGCTTTCTTTCAGCGTGATTCAGTCTGATGAATGATCACAACATTGAAGATATAGAAGCTCAATTTCCAAATTGTGAGTCACCATTAAGACCAAACACAGCCTCATACACAGTTTTGTCTCTGACTCTGAGCAATGCTGTTTTGTTCCTGAATTTTAACGTCTGTTCAATGACTCACTTATCGTGTGTAATGATAACATGAATTTGCATGACTAAGTGAAAGGTGTAAAACTCATTTCTACAAATACACACACAACAACACACAAATATGTCCGATCATAACAAACCACACTCACACAGATGATGTAGCACACACACACACAAAACATTATTTCTGCACACACACACACACTACACACACACACACCTACACACACACAGTTTGGATTTATAGGCACAGTGAAATCACACACACACCAATCAAACACATACCATCAGTTTCAGAAATGATTAGTTAGCTGTATCAGACACACACACAGTTTGACAAGACTAAGTACACTCTGACAACACACACACACACAGTAATGTAATGGTACACACACACATATTTTGTATCATAAAAATAATAAAATGCATTGCTACACTTGAACACACAATATTTAGATTTTTTTGCACCCTCGGGTGTCCGATCATAACAAACCATGGAAAGCTTTACATAATCTCAATTTCCATAGATTGACCCTAAGACTGGTTTTGTGCTCCACATTTGTCAATAGTGTAATGATATATGAATTTGCATGACTAAGTGAAAGGTGCACTCAGAGAGAGACACACACACACAGTGGTGCACTGGTTGCGCCTAACTTTTTTTCTTAGGTGCACCAGCACAAAAGTTAGGTGCACCCAAATTTTTATATAGGCAATATTGACTAGTAAACGACTAACTAACAATCTGGTCAACATAAAGTTCTTATTTGAAGCACAATTCTACAAGAAAGGTAACTTACTGAAAAAGTGTTGGTGCTTAAAGTGCTTCACTGAGCAGAGATTTAAACTTAAAACATCTCAAGATAAATAAAATCTAAATTAAGTGTTTTAAGGGCGTCAAACTGAACATCTCGTGGCTCAATGTATTATGGACTATCCTCCATTGCAGTTACATGCCCCTCGAATGGCCAACTCCTGTAGTTCGGCCTTCTTGATCTTTGTCCTTGGCTAAACCAGCTGACCACACTCTCTCTAGCATTAAACATCTTCCAGACTTGACCCCTCTACACTGAGTCTTATCAGATCTTCCACTGTGTCTGAACGAAGGGATGCTCTAGTGCAGTGCTTCTCAACCCCCCCCCCCCCCCCTTAAACCCATAAAACAATCCTGCGCCCCATCCCACCACAGACTACCAAATAATTGCACTGAACATAATGAAAAAAAAAGTATTTACAGTTTTTATAACCAATTCTTACTATGCAAAAAAGAAGTATACTTAGGCCTTTAGTGTTATGTTAGAAGCATTTTTATACTCATACCTTTTCTTGATTTAATATTTTGAATTGTTTTTAGCTTTATTTTCATTTAAATGTTTAGTTTTGAAATGTTGTATGCATTTGTCATGTTTATTTCATGTCTTTATCTTCTTAAATGTGTGTATATAATATGTATAGTTTTAACTTTTAATTTTAGTTACTTTTCTTATTTGTAAGTCGCTTTGGATAAAAGCGTCTGCTAAATGACTAAAAGTAAAGTAAAAAATAACTGTTCTGTCTAATCGTCTCTCTGTACTCATACTGTATTTTAATGCAGCCAAATTCTCAATAAAACTGTTTTACTTTATATATTTGACTGTTTATGTTGTCAGTCAACAGGATAAATATGAAATAATGACTGAAACACGTCCCTTTAAGAATACATAACCAGCTCTCCCTTCCAAGAAGCTAGTCTGCACAAAAATACTAATTTATAATTGTATTGAGCCGTTGTCTGATGAAATCAAATAAGACACAATATAAGACAAGACAATTCCAGTGCTGTGATTTCTTCTATATTTGCATGTACATTTAAAGAAGCAATAATATCTGTTTTAACTGAACGGGCTCCTCTCAAGACGCTTGCTGAACAGAGCAGATGCAGAGAAAGTGCGCTGATCTCGCGCCGTTGCGGCGATCACAGAGACACTCTGAGAGACTCGATTTGTCACTAGTTGCTTTTTTTGGAAAACAAAAAGTTGCTATGGGGTCTACAAAGGCGCTAAATCTCGCTAAGTTGGCAACACTGCGCGCATCTCTACTACTCACCTCTTTCTCTCTGTCTGACTGCAGCAGCACACGTGACGCATTTGTCAACGCGCACACACACATACAGGAATATCTGGACCACGGCCAATCAGAGGGGGGGTCCGCCCTTCACTATCTCTGATTGGTTTAGACCACGATATAAGCCCTAACGGGAGTGTCTTTTGTTGACCACATAGTTTCTGAGTCGCGGATACTTTTTTTTCTTTTCTCGAATGGCTGGACGCACCAGTGCGCCCTGGGATTTTTGTTAGTCGCACCCGTGAGAAATTAGGTCGCACGTGCGACCAAATTGGTCGCACTCTAGAGCCCTGCACACACACACACAGAGAGAGACATACACAGACACACACACACACACACACACGAGACACACACACACACAGAGAGAGAGAGACACACACACACACACACAGAGACACACACACACACACACACACACACACAGAGAGACACACACACACACACACACACATAATAATATGCTGCTCGAGAAACATTATTATGATTATTTTTGTGGAAACTGACACATTGTATTCTTCAGGATTCACAGAAAGATCAAAAGAACAGCATTTATCTGAAATGCCTTCACTGTCACTTTTCATAAATGTAATGCATTCTTGCTGAATAAATAAGTACATATATTATTTAAACCGTGATGTAAAGTCTGGTGTATATTTTCTCTCTCACCGGAGCCGTGTGACGCTGGCGGTCTGGTCCGGTTCAGACTAGACACTCGTCTCAGCCGTGGCGCTGCGTTCCTATTGGCCGGGCTGGTCGGGGGGGCGGGCTGATGGGCGGGGCTTGGCCCAGTCGGGCTGGAGGGAGATTCATCAGAGAGCGACTCGCATCCGTTCAGACTCGCGTCTGGAATCAAACAGAAGCGGTGAGCACAGAGACGACAGATGAGCGACGGCCGTCACTGCGGTTGACCTTTCACCTTTCACAGGGTCGACGAGCACGCGACGTCTCATTGGGTCTAGACGCCGCTGATGCATCTTGGAGAGTCGGACTCGGTCCTGTAACGCACACAGATCACGTGACTCAGGATCACAGCGAAGGCTCGGCTTAAAGAATGGCTTTCTCCAGTTGCAAAGAAATGAGGAAAGAATTCCATATAGTGCACTTCAACGGTGGCCAATGATTTAAAAGTTCAAAATGCAGTTTCAAAGAACTCCCAGCTGAGGAATAAGGGCCTTATCTAGTAGTGAAGCGATGTGACATCTTCTGGAAAAATATATATTTTATATACTTTTTAACCACAAATGCTGGGCTAGCGTTATCTTTGCGATGCACGTCTTTATTAAGGGTGATGTTGGAAAGGTCAGGTGTGGTCTCTGTCGTCTGGCTCTCGGACCGTTAGCTAAACGTCGGATGCATATGGTACTTATTTACTCACCGTAAATATTTTAGAGCTTAATTATTGATTATTAATATGCATTTCTAAGAACTTCATTTGAACAACGTTAAAGATGATTTTCTCAATATTTTGCACGCTCAGATTCCAGATTTTCAAATATTGTCCGATCATAACAAACATATATTTATGCAGATGATGCATACATCTCAATTTCGAAAAATGTACAGTAATGACAGGTTTCGTTGTCCAGGGTCACAAAACGACAGATTTTAACCGAAGTACAAAGACGAGGAACTAACCGCGCGTGACGTTTACAACAGTATCACGTGACGTGCATCGCAAAGCAAGCCCAGCATTTCTGGTTAAAAGGTGTAAATAATAATTTTTACAGAAAACGAGCAATCGTTTTGGAGCTGCATTTTGAACTGGGCCACCATTGAAGTCCACTATATGGAGAAAAATCCTGAAATGTTTTACACAAAAAAAGTTTCTTTGCGACTGGAGAAAGACATGAACATCTTTGGGTGAGTCAAATCATCACGAGGTGTTATTCTGGAAGTGGACCTGTTTGAGACGCACCTGATTGACCGACAGCTCCTCCGGTTCTGGACTGGCATCAGACTCGACGAGTGCGCTGGTCAAGACGTGTCCGTACACAACCGACGGAGGATCACGACCGCCTTTACCGGCCGAGTCGCCCTGCTCTGGAGAAGACGGCACACTGAGACGGCTGGGCAGAACGACCGGGCCGAACACGCCTGCACACATGAGGGATGAAGGGATGAGAGCGGGCTGTGACGGCTTCAGAGCGGTCAGTAAAACAGAGAACTGACCTCGTCCGATCACGCCCTCCGACATGTCACGAGCGCAGGACTTAGACACGGCCTGCTGAGATCCTGAGAGAAACACGGGACATTATCACATCAAAACTACTCAGCAGGGCAAAATATGATGGTGTCTTGTTTTCTAATACAAATATCTAGTAATTCTGGAACTAAGATGCGTTTACTTGACGAGTAACATGACTTGTTTTATGAAACAAATATTCACATTTTGTTCAAAACATGCAGTAATGATGCTGAAAATACAGTTTTGATCACAGAAATAAATTAGAGTTTAACACATATTCACATAGAAAACTGCTGTTTTAAATGAGAAGTTTTACTGATCTTTAGAAATCGTTTCATTGGTAATGCGTAAGGTTTACTGAGTTCACCTTTAGCGGGTCTGAGAGCGCGGAGCGGCTCGCGGCCGGCGGCTCGGATCTGTGATGATGATGATGCCATGTCGACGGGCTTCTCCTCATCTGGATCTAACGATCTGTTTGAGTAAACGAGTCTCTGACCGATCACACTCACAATCCCATCAGAGAGACTCTTCTCCTGCTGCATCACACCTGTAACACACACACACACAGGACACGTACACACACACACACACGTAACACACACACACACACACACATGCACACGTAACGCACACACACGTACACACACGCACACGTAACACACACACACACGTAACACACACACACACACACACACACACACACACACACACAGAGAGAGACACACACACACACACACACACACACACACACACACACACGGTTTGACTGCATGCATGCAGCTGTGCTCGTGTGCTTCACATACACACCTTGAGCGCTGACGTCTGCTGTGACGTGTCTTCCTGATGGCTCTTGAGGTTTCACAGCAGAGTTCACAGGACTAGAGTCAAGAAATAAACCAGAAGTGAGAATTAAACTACTGTACAGCCTGTTAGCGCGCGCACACACACACACAAGCTCACACACACACACACACACACACACACCCACATGTTGGTTTTTATGGTTTTACTGGGACTTTCCAAGGCAATGGTTTTTATACTTACAAACCATATGTGCTATTGCACACACCTACACACACACCCTCACTGAGACGGTGCACTATTTTCCCTCAAAAAAACTCACTCTGTATGATTATAAGCATTTTAAATTATGGGACACTGAAAATGTCCTCATAAATCACCTTCTCCTTGTAATAACTGTCATACCCATGTCATTATACAAATTTGTTCCTCAAAACATGCCCCACACACAAGCTCACACAAGCTCACACACACACATACGAGCTCACTCACACACACACACACACACACACACACACACTCTCGTACGCACACACACACTTTCGTACGCACACACACACACTCTCACACGCACGCACACACGCAAACACGTATTCGAATTTTAATCGAGGAATCGTGACAGCCCTAACTAAAACATAATTTAACTATTCAGTAATAAAAGTCAATTTTGTATTCAAGCTTTCAGCTTTATGGGCTGGTGCTTCGGCTGTGAAACCGAAATTAATTATCTTTCATGGTGGCTACATGTTTAAAATCACTTGCATGTTTAATTCAGTAAGGCTTAAAAACACGTGCAAATGTTAGCGAGGGCACAGCACTACAACGTCACGTATGCACGATAGAGACAATAAAGCAACATCTCTGTCAGTTTATCTTGTCTGTTGGTATCGCCCACCGTTAGGTTTGAGTGCATGATCTGGACTGGTTTACACCGCAGACGGAGCGACTGACCTGCTCCTGGTGCCGTTGGGTGACGGAGGCGAGTACAAGCTGCTCAGGCCGCTCTCGCTCAGAGGACTGGTGATGGATGGAGACGTCTGATCCGGAGAATCAGGAACCAGCTCCAGCTTCACCGCCGAGTCCGGACTGTCTGGATCCGGCTCAGAGCTGCTCGCGCTGACTTTGGCCCGCTTCTTAGCAGCGCTGTTCCTCAACGCGCGCAAGGAGTTCAGCATCTGAAAGAACAACACACACCTCAGAGTCTGCTGGAATCAGCACACACACACTTACACACTCTCTCACAGACATACACACTCGCACACACACTCTCACAGACATACACACTCGCACACACATTTTACATACGCACTCTCACAGACACACACACTCGCATGCACGCTCTCACACTAACAGATGCACGCACTCGCACACACACACACTCTCACATGCACATTTTACACACTCTCACATGCACGCACTCACAACTCATATGCAATCACTCACGCGCACTCACGCACGCACTCTCTCTCGCTCACTCATTCACACACTCACTCACTCACACACACTCTCGCTCACTCATTCACACTCACTCACTCACACACACTCTCGCTCACTCATTCACACTCACTCACTCACACACACACACACACACACACTCACACACAACACACACACACACACACACACACACACACACACACACACACACACACACACACACACTCTCTCACACTCTCTCTCTCACACACACCTCCTCACGCTCCAGCGTCTCGTCCTCCGGCTCTCCTGCGCCGCTGCTGACCGACAGATCCAGGTGCAGGTTTCGGTCCAGGTGTTTGTCCTGCGACGAGGGTCCGCCGGTGTTTGGGTTCTGACGGATGGACGAGGCCCGAGCAGCTCGAGGTGGCAGCGGAGCGCGTTTTCCTGTGACATCATCAGAGGGGCTCGTTAATCAACACCATGTGAAGAAATGACATGGAACACGCATGACATAATTTCCTTTTCAACGGCCATAATGAGCAGATGATAAACTGATGCATGATTGTTACATTTTCAGTCTTGACATGTTGTAATATAATTATGGAGGTCAAGCAATTAAAATTTTGAATCTAATTATTACATTAATTAATAAAATGAATTGCACATTATGTATTAGATGATAAAAGCACTGAATAAATATGACAAATAAGTAGCTTTAGAGAGAAATATTTTTATTCAGCATTGAATAAATACTGTAATAATAATAATAAATTGAATAAGAGAATACTGTAATATTAAATGATTAATATTTTTTTTTTAAAGATACTCTAAATAGGACACCAAAAAACGCCGGTCTTAATGAGTGAGTCACTGAATCATTCATTCAAATGGCTGATTTGTTTCAGAAATTACGCAAGTGGCTGTCTTTATGAACGAATCACTGAATCATCGGCTCGCTTGATTCATTCACACTGAATCATCGGCTCGCTTGATTCATTCACACTGAATCATCGGCTCGCTTGATTCATTCACACTGAATCATCGGCTCGCTTGATTCATTCACACTGAATCATCGGCTCGCTTGATTCATTCACACTGAATCTTGCTTGATTCACACTGAATCACGGCTCGCTTGACTCATTCACACTGAATCATCGCCTCACACACTTGATTCACACTGAATCACGCCTCGCTTGATCATTCACACTGAATCATCGCTCGCTTGATTCATCATCATCGACTCACTTGATTCATTCACAAGGAATCATCGGCTCGACTCACTTGATTCATTCACACTGAATATCGACACACTTGATTCATTCACACTGAATCATCGCTCGCTTGACTCACTTGCTCTCTTGATTCATTCACACTGAATCATCGCTCGCTCACACACTGAATCATCGCTCCTTGATTCATTCACACTGAATCATCGACTCACTTGATTCATCACACTGAATCATCGGCTCGACTCACTGAATCATCGATTCATTCACAAGGCTCCGCTTGAATCATCGACTCACTTGATTCATTCACAATGAATCATCGACTCACTTGATTCATTCACAAGGAATCATCGACTCACTTGATTCATTCACACTGAATCATCGGCACACTTGATTCATTCACACTGAATCATCGACTCACTTGATTCATTCACACTGATTCATCACACTGACTAACTCACTGATTCATTCACAATGAATCATCGACTAACTTGATTCATTCACAAGGATCATCGACTCACTTGATTCATTCACATTGAATAATCGACACACTTGATTCATTCACACTGAATCATCGACTCACTTGATTAATTCACACTGAATCATCGGCTCACTTGATTCATTCACACTGAATCATCGACTCACTTGATTCAATCACACTGAATCATCGACTCACTTGATTCATTCACAAGGAATCATCGACTCACTTGATTCATTCACAATGAATCATCGACTCACTTGATTCATTCACAAGGAATCATCGACTCACTTGATTCATTCACACTGAATCATCGGCACACTTGATTCATTCACACTGAATCATCGACTCACTTGATTCATTCACACTGAATCATCGACTAACTTGATTCATTCACAATGAATCATCGACTAACTTGATTAATTCACAATGAATCACTGCTGTGTGTCATAGATGCTCAACTGTTCTGCTGTGACTTCGTTTCTTCGTTTGCAAAATTGAGCAACATTTTCAATATTGTGAACATAATTTAACTTTACTGACCTGTTGCATCACATTTGCAATCATGCAGATATTGGGGAAATGCATTAAACACCGTAATAATTTAAACCAAAATCAACAGCCCCAAATATAATACAACAGCTGAAGTAGTTTTGATTGCTTTTGCATTCATTCATAATTTGGTGAATGTTCACTTGAACACCTTGAGACAGCTTAATTAGTGCACTACTGATTGAGTATGTAAGCAGAAGCGTGTGTCCTGACCCGAGCCGTCGCTCCTGCGAGGAGGGCTGAGGTCACGTTTGTTGGGCCAGGTGTTGGACATGGACAGCGAGGGGTCAGCGTGGTTTCGGCGCGGTACGGTCGGGGTCAGCGCGGTCAGCGGGTACGAGGGCAGCAGAAACGAGCCCGGGGGGGTGGAGTTAGTCATTCGATCAATGCCTCTCGTCTTGGACAAACCTGTGGAAGATATTCACACTCCATATGTTCGGTGATAAATGACGTAACATCACACTTTAGTCCAAAACTCACTAAAAATATTGAAAACATTTGTGTTGTTGCTGAAATTAAATTTAATATATATTTATGAGCCTGCAGCACAAAAGCAGTCATCAGCAGCACAGGTATAAAACAATACATTGTATGGGTCATATTTCATGCCAAAAATCATTAGGATATTAAGATCATATTCCATGAAGATATTTAGTACATTTACTACCATAATTATTTTTTTTTTTATTAATATGCATTGCTAAGAACTTCATTTTAATAACTTTAAAGATGATTTTCTCAATATTTAGATTTATTTGCACCCTCAGATTCCAGATTTTCAAATATTGTCCGATCATAAAAAAAACATACATCAATGGAAATATTATTTATTCAGCTTTCAGATGATGCACAAATATCAATTTCCAAAAATTGACCCGTATGACTGATTTTGTGCTACAGGATCAGATGAAAACCTTATAAAACTGAACAAAAATAGGCACTAAAATTACTAACTAAACATAAAAAAATTGTTTTTAAATATACAATAAAAAATAAATCTATATAAAATATTAATATAAAAACACTAAAATTAAAAAATGTTTAGCTAAAATAAAAAAAGATAATATAAAAATTAAAGTTAAATAAAATATGAATAAAAATCTAATAATGCTAAAGTACCACTAAGTTCTAATTCACCACCAACTTTAATAACATCACATTAAACAGTCATCTGAACAGATTCATCAAAAGCATCACCTTTCTCCGCCGCTTTGAAGACGTCTGGATCCGAGTCCAAACTCCCGCTGCGGCGCAGTCGACCCAGAGACCCGCGGGTCCGGCCCGGAGACAGGAGCGGTTCTGATGGACCTGGTCCAGAACAGAAGACAGTACAGTTATCTGAGCCTTCACTGGATCCGTGCGCGTCACACAACGACTTCAGTGGTTATATTCTGTATAATTGTGTACGTGACGAATACAAATCTTGATAAGCGTTCTTACTGTATTTGTCTCCAGTGTCCTGACGTCGTCTCGTGGACGAGGACCGATCTTCACCGATAACCTGCTGGAATAAACACATCACTTCATATCAGTCTGAGACAAAACAACATTCATTCATCATGTCTTCAGCAATCACAAGCACACGAGAGCTTCGTCACGCCGAGATCTCAAGCACTGGAAGACATCGGTCCACATCGACACACTCAACCGGAGATAACACGCTTGAAAACCCTCTCGACAGACACGACAGTGACTGCTGCTTTTCCTCAGTATCCCCGTCTTGCTTTCTACAAACATCTAGATATTCTTAAATCAAGATACATTCACCGTTTTGAGAGATTGATCAAAATTAAGTGCGTTTACATATATGTGCTAATAAAATTCCCCTTTGAATTAAGTTGATTTTTCTGACTCTGACTCTTGTTTTAACTTGATAATTTCCCTTCATATCTTTGATTTCAGTATTTAGCGCATGAAGAAGAAACAAGCCAGTTTTCAGTCTGGCCAAACACTGATTTGACAAACATCGTCGAACTAACGAGTCTCCATGTGCTGCTGGTGTTTGCTCGTCTCTCATCTGAAGTCTTGGAGTGTGTGAGTGTTGCTAGGAAACACACACACACACACACACACACACGCACACACCACACACACACGCACACACACACACGTACACACACACACTCAATCACATCATGAGAGCTGTTCTGACGGTCTCACACACACACACACACACACACACACACACACACACACACACACACACACACACACACACACACACACACACACACACACACACACACACACACACACACACACACACACACACACACACACACACACACACACACACACACACACACACACACACACACACACACACACACACACACACACACACACACACACACGAGAGCTGTTCTGACGGTCACACACACACACACACACACACACACACACACACTGTGATCTGCTTCAGAAAGTGTTGATCTGGAGATATGACTGCAGTTATTCTGATCAAAACCAGTCCAGATTTGACTCTGAAGCAGCTGAACACAATTACACTAAAAGAGCTTTTACTGGATAAACACTCAGAAGATTGAGTGTGACAGCAGAGTTTGGTCTTTTAGAGGTCAAACCGTGGCTTTATAGGGTTTCCGAGAGCGCCGCTGATCTCAGGTGTGTGTGTGTGATGATGATGATGATGATGTCATCACTCACCTGCTCAGGTGTCTTTCTGTTGCTCTGAAGCTCCACAGAGAGGGCCGATCTCTCCCAGGGCAGTTTGTTCTTCCCTTTCCCGGCGCTCACCATCCTCCTCTGCTGAGGCGCGTTATCCGTCAGATCCACGTCTGAGCAAGAGCTGTGAACCCGGCGGCGGCCTCCGTTCAGAACCCAGTCCAGATCGGCCCCGGAGCCCAGCTGAGGCATCCGTCTCTGTCCCGGTCTGGGAAGAAGGAGCGCGTACTCGACGGTGCCGTCGCCGGAGAGCCGAGGGAGAATGTGCCGTCCTCTCCGCGCCTGTACAGCAGCCATCAGGCCCTCGGCGTCTCCGGCGAGCTCCACGCGATTCACGGCCTTCGTGAGCGGCTGCTTCTTACCTAGAGTACACCGCCAGACATGAGTAACCGGACTATCGTCTAGAGGTCGACCAATAAGCGTTTTTCTCAGGCCGATGCCGATGCTCAGAAATCAGGGCAGCCGATATAATGCTGTTTTTTTAGGCTGATTACCCCCCCCCTTCATCTTATAAAAGAGAGTTTGAGTAAATGATTATTGCAGGGTACACGATAGTAGTAGTAGTAGCAGTTCTAATGTAGTTTTATTTGTTATCTATTTTAATTTTAGTTGAAGTTTAGTTTTTATTATATTTGAATTGTTTTTAGCGTTATTTTTTGTCTTCATTTAAATGTTAAGTTTTAAAATTTTGTTGTAAGCATTTGTCATTTTTATTTAATTTCTTTATTTTAAAAAAATGTGTGTATGTAGTATTTCTAAAGTTTTTAGGTTTGGATCCGTTTGAGTTGTTTTAATACTACAATATTGATTGCTTCTGTTAGCACTGAACACTGCCGGGCGGTGTGACGTGTCATGAATATTTTATATATATATATTTTTTTTCCTCCCTTTTCGCTTTCGGACAAAAAAACGAAAATGCATTTTGGGACGACAATTCTTGGCGGCCGAAAATCCGGTGCATCCCTAATCGTGATGTAAAACTACTAGTGCTGTCAAACGATTAATCGCATCCAAAATAAACGTTTTGTTTACATAATATATGAGACCCTGGAGCACAAAACCAGTCTTAAGTCGCTGGGGTATATTTGTAGCAATAGCCAAAAATATACTGCATGGGTCAAAATTATAATTTTTCTATTTTATGCCAAAAATCATTAGGATATTAAGATCATGTTTTATGAAGATATTTTGTACATTTCCTATCATAAACGTAATGTATGATTAGTAATATGCATTGCTAAGAACTTCATTTGAACAACTTTAAAGATGATTTTCTCAATATTTAGATTTTTTTGCACCCTCAGATTCCAGATTTTCAAATATTGTCCGATCATAACAAACCACACATCAATGGAAATATTATTTAATCAGCTTTCAGATGATGCATACATCTCAATTTCGAAAAATGTACACTTAAGCCTGTTTTTGTGCTTCAGGGTCACATATATATATATATATATGTGTGTGTGTGTGTATATTTATTATGTATATACAAATACACTCACATGTATGTATATATTTAAGAAAAATATGTTATGTTTATATATTAAACATATGTATGTATAATATAAATATAAATATACACATTGAGATATATACTCTATTATATAAGATATATACTCTATACTATTTCTAATCGTAATTACAATTACGTAATCTTTCAAATCAGCAATTAATCGTTCAGAATCCATTTATGTTATTCTGTGTGTTTAAGATGTGTTCTTTTCTTTCTACATGTTATAATTTTAGTATAGCATTATAATATCATGCTTATTTTAACTTTTTTATTTAAAGAAGTAACCAATGTACAGTTCACATTTGAGGCTTATAGGCTACAATAGAAAAGCAATACAAGTAGATTTTTTTTCATCTCAAAATATGATTGCTTTAAACAATGGTATAAACATAATTGTGATAATCGTCCTTAATAATCACAATTTTAAGGGAATAATCGACAATTATGATTTTTGTCATAATCATGCAGCACTGATTCTATGCATGTGTATTTATTTATATACATAATATACACAATGTAAACAAAAACCTTTATTTTGGATGCGATTAATCACAATTAATCACTTGACAGCACTAGCAAGTACTAACATCGTGATATAGGGTTTTGGTAATCACGACTATTCTTACCCATGTCCAGACAGTAGTCGAAGACGGCGAAGAGCTCCAGAGCCGCGTGACGCACCTTCTTCTTACTGTCGGCGAGCGCCGGCGCCGCTTCCGCGCACAGGCCGGGGATGTCGAAGTCCTTGCGCGGGTGCGTTAGCATGGCGGCCGTGATGATGTTAACGGCGTCCTCTCGAACCCTGGAGTTCCTATGCTTGAGCTGAGCCAACACCAGATCCAGAACCTTCTGCGGTCCCACCATCCTCATCAGCTGCCTGAAGACGTTCAAGTACTCGTGCCGCGTGACGTTACGCGAGTCGCCCAGCGCTCGCACCGTCACGCCCACGATCTCCTTATAATAGCGCTCCACATCGCAGTCCAGCTTCTCGATCAGCAGGTTGATGAGCTGCAGCGCGCCATACAGCACCTTGAAGTTGCTGTCGTCCAGGAGCTTGCGTAAGAACTGGATGAACTCCACGATGCTGCCGGAGGAGACCTGCTGGAGATCCAGCTCATGGAGGACGTTCTTCAGCTCATCCACGCCGCTGGTCCGGTTCTGATAGTTCAGGTGGTCCAGGAGCTGAGCGTGTAACTTCTGAGGAATCAGCCCATAATTCATCATGGATGGTGCCGGGACGGAGCCAGGGACGCACGGGAATCGGTCATGGTGATGAGGGACGGGAAGCGTCACATGATGCGGCGACAGACCTGAAATCAACAGAAGACATCGGGCCTCAGGTTTGATCTTATAGAGTGTGCGTACGCTTAAGTCCACGCCAGCGCTCATATTTGTAAAAACGGTCTTTCGCGTGGAAAACATTTACATCATGTTGACAACTTCATGTGTGCTGCACTTGAAATAGAACTAGAGGGTTAATAAAGAAACAGCTACTTGAATCGTGTTGTAGTTACATTTTCAAGTTGACAAAAAAATAAAAAAATAAAAGAATTATAAAAAAAATGCGATTCGGTCAAATGTTCAAAAAAAAAAAAAAAAAAAATTGCGATTCGGTCAAATGTTAAAAGAAATACATACAAAAATAGCAATTCGGTCAAATGTAAAAACAAATAAATAAATAAAATTGTGATTCGGTCAAATGTAAAAAAAAAAAAAAATTGCGATTCGATCAAATGTTTCCAAAAAATAAATACAAAAATCGCGATTCGGTCAAATGTGCAAAAAAAAAATATATCGCAACTCAATTTTTTTTTGCTAAATCGCCCCGCCCTACTTTCAAATATCAACATCGTTTGGCAAAAATCGCTTAGTGCACCTTTAATGACATTAATTAGGAGTCTTTTGCAAGGCAGAGAGCTGAAACCATTCAATTGTGCACAAGTTCAAGATAAATCGCGATTCATAGATTTCACATCAGAAAGAGACGCGTGCGCGGTTTTCTGTTCGTAACTAGTTACTTTCTTAGGGAGTAACACAATATTGTAACGCATTACTTTCCATAAAAAGTAACCAAGTAACATAATTAGTAACTTTCTTAGGTTGTAACGCAATATTGTAATGCATTACTTTCCATAAAAAGTAACTAAGTAACATAATTAGTTACTTTTTTAGAGAGTAACGCAATATTGTAACGCATTACTTTCCATAAAAAGTAACCAAGTAACATAATTAGTTACTTTTTTAGGGAGTAACGCAATATTGTATCGCATTACTTTCCATAAAAAGTAACTAAGTAATTAGACAGCTGTCTGTTGGTCATAAAAGCTAATTTTTGACTCCTCTGAAGCAGCTGAGATGTTAAAAATAGAGAGCAGCTGCTGCCAAACACCAGAACAAGTCCTGCTATATATAACAGCTCAACACAAACCCACAGAAATGACTGGTTTTCATTGTCAATACTCCGATTAACGACGAATAATCGTTAATTACTCAGCGGGAAAACCACCGGTGGCTCTTCTACAGCACTAACTCGATCATTCCCTCACATATATGGCCAGAGGGGAACGGCCCCGAACTTATTTTTTCTCCACGTCACCGTTTTTGGTTCCTTGCGCTGTCGCCTCTGCTTGCTTATAAATCTTCATTTCCAGACAGTGAGCACAAATATTATTTATTGATTCTACACTAAATTCAATAATGCTTTAATTAACCTCATTGACACATTTTGATATTGTGCAGACGTTTGTTTTTGTTGATTTTCGCGGTTTAAGACAGTCTAGCTAATAACATCATCACATCAGACATTTTCGCGGTTTTCTACAATAGACCACGTCGGAATTAATTAAGTGTAGCTATTTTTAAAACACCAGAGCATGATTTACACACGAAACTGACTGGAATGTTTTACACGTTTCAGTGAAAATCAAACCTGTTATCGCAGATCGCTCCGACTCCGAACGACGCCCGTCCAGATTCGGTTCGATTCGGTCTGATTTCGCCGAACCGGCTCGCTCTGCTTCGCGTCTGTATTTCGGTGATTTTCTGTCGGATTCGGATTTTCTCGCTGCTTCTATCACAACACTGTTGTGGTAAAATGGCGGTGATGTCACAACCAGCCGCTGCCATGGCGACGCGCCCTCTGACCCCACACTTGGTGCATTGTGGGAGGTGTAGTTCGTCAGAGCAACGGACACATTTGAATGTGAACAGAGAGAGACAGCAATGCTTTTTTTAAATAAACATTTGTTTGCTTTAAATATTTACACAGTAGTTTTAGAGTTAATCTGGTGCAACACTAACACGGCGCTTGGAAAACAAACAAACACAGTTATTTATTTCGGAAATGGTCTTGTTATTTCGCCATCATCAAGAGTAAAATATAAAAGGTAATAAAAAAAAATAATCAAAGGCTTAATATTTAAAAAAAAATAAATTTACCGCTAATAAATGCGCATAATAATTTAATTTAATATTATTATTATATTATTTAATACACACACACTTGCACCCGTGATTTTTAAATCGCAGTCGTTATTTAAAAGCGCGGGCGCGTCAGAGACTTTTATTTCCCGGAAGTGACGCAGGCGCTGATTTGTGTTTGTTTTCCTGACAGTCGCGGCCGTGTTGCGCTTCAAACTGCCAGAAATCATCCAGGCACACAGGTAAACGCTGTACGAAGGCTTTATTTCTGCACGTTACCTCACTATATGAACGCCTGACAGAGTGTAAATGCGCGGTAAGTTCGCGTTTGTGCCGAGCCGAGCTCTGATGCTAATGCTAGCACGGAACGAGCAGTTTTATTTATTAATATCAGCTGATTGATGAAGATGAGTGCGCTGTCTGGAGATGACTGTGATCTCTGATGCTGTCACTCAACACTCCTGCTCTGATTTCTGCTGCTCGTGGATGTGTGTCAAACCGAGTGCGCTAGTGATGCTGTCTACATAGGGAGCGTGTGCGTGTTGTGTGTGTGTGTGTGTGTGTGTGTGTGTGTGTCCTGTCTAGACAGCAGCAGGTTTGAGCACACACGCGTACAGCAGCAGGTTTGAGCCTCTGCTGTCTAGGTAGGGGTCGAGGAAACACTCAAACGATGCTATTTGAGAGGCAGTAGTGTGTAGGGAGCACAGAAACACAGTGTGATTTGAAGACGCTCCTCCGAGCTGATGATTCATGCCAGACAATTACATTACATGCAATATTAACACAGCATTGTATGGAAAACAGGCAATGATAAGAAATATTACAGTAACATAGCATTAAAATAAGGCAGGGAATGAGATGACATACAATATCACAGTAATAAACAACAACGCAAGTATTCAAAATAAGACGAAAATGTAAATATTTAGAAAAGATATATAAAGAAAATACTATGTATTTTAATTTTAGGTTTATATCCTGCTATTTTGGCTTTTTGTCCAGCTCTTTCTCACAATTATGAGCTAGTTGTCGCAAATATGAGTTAATATCTTGTAATTATGAGTTTTTAATCTTGCAATTAGTAGTTTGTGGTTATTAGCTTATCATATCGTTTCTGAACCAATCCCTCATATTTCAGCCCAAAAGAGCAGAATAACAAATAATGTGTTTCTTAAATAAAATGAAATAAAGCCAATGTTTAGTACCATTATTTTACACATATATATATATAATAATTCAGCAGATTTGCACCTAATTCTCATCAATGCATGAAAAATATATATTTAATATTTAAATTGTGTAATATTTCAATGTTGTACATCCTGGTAATATCAGTAAATCATAGTAATTACTAAATTCATGCTGGTTTAAATAAAAACATTAAATTACTGTATTAAATATTTACTATGCTCATCTTATTTTATTATTTATGCACCTTATTTTGGTATTGTAATAAAATATTGATACATCATGGTAGTATTTGCCAAATTTATGCTTGTTTAAATAAAATGATTAAATTACAGCATTAATTAATTGCACATAATAATATTTTGTGTGTGTGTGCGTGCGCGTGCGTCTGTCTGTGTGTGTGAGAGAGTGTGAGACAGAGTGTGTGTGTGTGTGTGTGTGTGTGTGTGAGAGAGTGTGTGTGTGTATATGTATGTATACAGTTATTGTAATAGTTTAACTATTAAATAGTATTAAATAGTAATAATAACTATTAAAAGTAATAGTTTTTATCATGCAGTTAATAGTTTCTTGCACTTCTGATTTTATTTCTCACAATTCGTACTTTTTTCTGAGAATTGCATGAAATAAACTCAGTCATGAGATTAATAAATTGCAGTTATGTTCTTAATCTGTTTATTCGGTGCCAGAAACAGGCTTCCAGTGTTTTCTGAGGGTGAGAAATGATCGTTTTGGGGTATTTGTGTGTTTGTGACGTGTAAGCGTGTGGCTCTGAGAGATCGCTGAAGTGTTTCTGCTGCTGTTTGTTCATCTGATGATCTTCTGGGAGCTTAATGTCCCTCATGAACCGAGTCATAACCTCTCATAAGATAATTACTCAGAGTCATTAAACTTTCTCACAAACACCCGAACTGAGTACTCAACATTTCTCACATTATACGTGTTTCTGGAGCACAGACGCAGTTATAACAGCACAGCTATATTTGTAGTAATAGCCAACAATACATTGTATGGCTCAAAATTATACTTTTTTATTATATGCCAAAAATCATTAGAATATTAAGATCATGTTCCATGAAGATATTTGGTACATTTCCTATCATAAACATTATTTTTGATTATTAATATGCATTGCTAAGAACTTCACTTGAACATCTTTAAAGATGATTTTCTCAATATTTAGATTTTTTTGCACCCTCAGATTCCAGATTTTCAAATATTGTCCGATCATAACAAACCATACATCAATGGATATATTATTTATTCAGTTTTCAGATGATTCATAAATCTCAATTTCATAAAAATTTACCCTTATGATTGATTTTGTGCTCCAGGGTCACGTATCAGATGAAAACATTATAAAACTGAACAAAAAATTGTAAATGTTGCCATGGCAACTAACTGGCTGAGGCACTAAAATTACTAACTATGCATGAATTATTATTTTTTTTATGAAAATATTAATAATAATCTAATAATGCTAAAGTACCACTGGTTCTAATTCATTATGTTTCCAAGCTGTGCCACCAACTTTAATAAAATCACATTAAATTTGAACATATTTATCAAAAGTATCACCTTCCTAACTGTGTCTCTCTCTCTCTCTCAGATGGAGCAGCAGGCCAAGCCGTACATGTTTGCGAGCCTGACGCGTCCTCACTCCGAGCAGCTCCTGCAGGGTCTACAGCTCCTGCGGCAGGACCACAAGCTCTGCGACATCGTGCTGCGGGTCGGAGACACCAAGATCCACGCGCACAAGGTGGTGCTGGCCAGCATCAGCCCGTACTTCAAGGCCATGTTCACCGGAAACCTGTCCGAGAAAGAGACGTCCGAGGTGGAGTTCCAATGCGTCGACGAAGCCGCTCTCAAGGTCAGCGCTGACACGTGAACAAACATGGCTGAAAAACTCTAATTTTGTGCAAAAATATGAATTTAAAATGCATAATTTCAGTTAGAGAAGGGAAATACGCTTTTGTCTTCTCTCCTGAGGCCACAAGATGGCGCATTACTAATGCAGGCTTCTTCAAAGCACGACTATCTGTGATAAAAATACATATTTTTTATAAACCATAAATAAATAAGTTGCAATTAGAAACAACAAGAATTATGAATGCATAGTTTAATCCTAAGGACCGAAAACCAATCACAGACAGCTCTTTTTAATTTAAAAACACGAGATGCAGAAAAACGTCATAAAGTCTCGAGACGTGTTTGCATTAATTTGACATGCTTTCTAAACATGTGAGACATGATATATATGTCTCTATAGAAAATGTGTTCTGTGTGAACGGCTTGGTAGGGCTGTGCAATTAATCGAATTTAATTAATAGTTTCGATTTCGGCCTCCAGCGATTATTAAAATACAGTAATCGAGATAAAACGATTATTGCGGCCCATTCCGCCGGTGCTCTTTTGTTCCTTCATAAAAGCCCGATTGTTGTGAGTTAAGCGCTGTGTTTCCGTCTCTCAACAGGCCATAGTGGAGTACGCCTACACAGGAACCGTCTTCATCTCACAGGAAACCGTGGAGTCTCTACTTCCTGCCGCCAACCTGCTGCAAGTCAAGCTGGTTCTGAAGGAGTGCTGCAGCTTTTTGGAGAGTCAGCTGGACGCGGGGAACTGCATCGGCATTTCTCGCTTCGCCGAGACCTACGGCTGCCACGAGCTGTGTTTATCCGCCAGCAAATTCATCTGCCGGCACTTCGAGGACGTGTGCCAGACGGAGGAGTTCCTGGAGCTGACCCGCGCCGAGCTGGACGAGATCGTGTCCAACGACTGCCTAAACGTGCTGACGGAGGAGAGCGTGTTCTACGCGCTGGAGTCCTGGGTCAAGTACGACCTGACGGAGAGGCAGCAGTATCTGGCGCCGCTGCTACACTGCGTGCGGCTGCCGCTGCTGAGCGTCAAGTTCCTGACGCGACTCTACGAGGCTAATCACCTGATCCGAGATGACCACGCCTGCAAACACCTGCTCAACGAGGCGCTCAAGTACCACTTCATGCCCGAGCACCGGCTCTCCTACCAGACCATGCTGTCCACGCGGCCGCGCTGCGCTCCTAAAGTGCTGCTGGCCGTCGGAGGGAAGGCCGGGCTCTTCGCCACGCTGGAGAGGTGATGAGAGCTGGGGGGGGGGGGGGGGTATTATACTTCACACAAACTAAACGCATGTGCTTACTTTCATCAGAAAATATTACATTACATTAAAAACAAGGCAGCATTTCTCATTTTCTTTGTTGACAAAAAAACTAACAATGAAAAAAATAAAACTGAAAATATAGAAATAAAATATTAACAAAAGCTATTGTAGGATCTAAAAGTCTTATTTTTTTGATGCAATTAAATTATTTAAATGTTATTATTTTGTGCTTCTCTGTCTGTGGGACTTCTGTTTGGCTTGTATATCAATATGACTAATAATTATGATATTATTATTATTATACTAAATACAAATGTTGAATAAAATAAGAAAATATTACTGTTGGAATAACATTATTTCACTTGTAAAATTAAAAATAATATTTTATAATAATAATAATAAAACAATTTTACAGAAAAAAAAATATTTTAACTGCTGGGTGAAAATTAATACATTTTTTATGGTATTATTATTTTAAATAGAACTTAAGTAATTCAGGTAAAAAGTATATAAATTATAATTTAAAAATCTATTTTTTTGCATGTATTATTAATTGGTAATTATTTTTTTAAATAACTTAAGTCATTATATTTGCTTAATTATTTGAATAAAAATTTTTTTTATAAATAATGTATCATTTTTTTAAAAATGCTTTTAAGTCATTTAAAATGTTGTAAATATTTTAAAAAGTGAAAAATATTTTACAAATGTTATAGTTTTTAAAAGTGCATAAGTGATTAAATAAAAAAATATATACATTAAGCTAAAAGTTGCTTGATTGTTTTATGCATTGTTAATTTATAATTACTACTTTTAAAAGTACTTTAAGAGTAATTCAAAATAGTTAAATTAATGGATTAATAAGAAGAAATGTCGACGAAGAATGGATTTGGAACGAGGTGGAATCATGAGGTGGTTAAAGATGTTGATTCAGTCTTGAGTTTTGCTATGCTGACGCTGCTGTGTGTGTGTGTGTGTGTGTGTGTGTGTGTGTGTGTGTGTGCGTATCTGTGTTTGTGCGTGTGTCTGTGTGTGTGTCTGTGCGTGTACATGCGTGCGTGTACATGCGTGTGTGTGTGTGTGTCTCTGTCAGTATGGAGATGTACTTCCCGCAGACGGACTCGTGGATCGGTCTGGCTCCGCTCAGCGTGCCGCGCTATGAGTTCGGCGTGGCGGTTCTGGAGCAGAAGGTGTACGTGGTGGGCGGCATCGCCACACACATGCGGCAGGGCATCAGCTACCGGCGGCACGAGAGCAGCGTGGAGCGCTGGGACCCCGACAGCAACACCTGGGCATCCGTGGAGCGCATGGCGGAGTGCAGGAGCACGCTGGGGGTGGTGGTGCTAGCGGGCGAGCTGTACGCTCTCGGCGGATACGACGGACAGTACTACCTGCAGTCTGTGGAGAAGTACGGGCCCAAGCTCAAGGAGTGGCAGCCGGTGGCACCCATGACCAAATCACGCAGCTGCTTCGCCACCGCCGCGCTGGACGGCATGATCTACGCCATCGGAGGATACGGCCCCGCCCACATGAACAGGTACGACCCGCCGCAGCAGTGCATTCTGGGAGGAATCGCTGTCAGTGTTATCAATAACTAAAGCTATTGCTTCTAATCTGTTTCTAAATATTAGCTCGTATGTTTTGAACCTATATTTAGGTCATTGAAAGTTATTTTGCATAGTCAATTTATTATTATTATTATTCATTTATTTACTAGAAAGCATTACATTTATTACCTTTGTCAATTTTTTTATTATTATTATTAATTTATTAGAAAGCATTACATTTATTACCATAGCCAATTTATTATTGTTTATTATTATTATTTATTATTATTTATTTATTTGCTCGAAAGCATTACATTTATTACCATAGGCAATTTATTATTATTATTATTATTATTTATTTGCTAGAAAGCATTACATTTATTACCTTAGTCAATGTATTATTATTATTATTTATTTAGTTGCTAGAAAGCATTACATTTATTACCTTAGTCAATTTATTATTATTATTATTTATTATTATTTATTTAGTTGCTAGAAAGCATTACATTTATTACCTTAGTCAATTTATTATTATTATTATTATTTATTTATTTAGAAAGGACTTTTACATTTGCTATAAATATAACTTCTTGTATTAAAAACAAATAATCAAGCCCTGCTCATATTTAAAAAGTAATGTAACGCATTACTTTCCATAAAAAGTAACCAAGTAACATAATTAGTAACTTTTTTAGGGAGTAACGCAATATTGTAACGCATTACTTTCCATAAAAAGTAACCAAGTAACATAATTAGTTACTTTTTTAGGGAGTAATGCAATATTGTAACGCATTACTTTTAAAAGTAACTTTCCCCAACACTGGTCCTCTGGTCATATGTTAAGCGTCTGTTGATTGAGGTTCTGTAGTTGCAGTAAGGGGACGGTTCTTCTCTCTTTGGGCTCATGGGACGCTCCTGCTGTTGAGCTCGTGTCTCCATGAGCGCTGGCTCTCGTGAGAGACGTGTTTCGCTGGAATCCTCTCTAAACCCGTGTCAAGTGTTCTGGAAAGAACAGAGACTCACGGGACGCTGACAAGGTTTCATGGGGCCGGCGGTTATTAGTCCAGACTTTAATATGTTTTTCCTGGTTATCTTGAGTTGTTCCAGCTCAACACTACACGCATATCAGCAGCGTGTGAATAATTATGAGATCGGAGTGATTTGAGCTGATCATATCAATGCTGTGGAAGTTTATAGGAGATCAGTGGTGTTTGTTAAATCAAGTATCAGCAGCGGCACGCTGCAAACTATGACTTTGTCTTGTTTTCTAATATAAATATCTATACGTTCTTGAATCAAGATGCATTTACTTGACAAGGAAAATGATTTAAGATATTCAAATTAAAAAAGATAAATTGTTCCTTTTTTGCTTAAAGGTCCCATATTTTATTGATATCCTTAAGAATATATATATATATATATATATGGCATAAGTGCCAAAAACCATCTCAATATATTTTTATAGCACGTTTCTCAGGAGCTCTGGTAAGAACCGGTCTAATTAATATTTATGAGCCTCTCTTCTGATTGGCCTGTTGTTTTCTGAGTGACACATGGCTTGGCCAATCACAGGTAACTAGTTAGGTTCTACATCACCACGCTAGCTGGAGGCAAAACAAAGGAGGCAGCCCATTCAACCCAACGCAGATTCGGCTAAACAAGGAGCTTCAAATATCATCTTGTTGTGGTGCCAGGATTGATGTAATCGGATCGTATACCTGCTGTCTCTGCCAGACAAAAAAACTGACGACATCTGTGGTTAAACGAGATGAAACGAGTGGACTGGACATCTCGTTTGCAGCGCACGCTTATCAATAAATTATAGATCATAATAATCACTCTTGTTGTTATGAGTGCGTCTAAAGATGTCTTGCATCTCATGACTGTGTGTATGAAATAATGTCTGTGTGCATGTGTGTAAAACAACAAGCTGATGATTTATAATCATTTGTAATTGTATATACATTGTGGCTGAAGGATGGATGATTTTTTTACAGAAGACTCAAAGCACAGCTAGTTTATGCAGGCTGTGTGCGCTTTACTGACTGTTTTGAAACTTATATGGTAGTTACATATCTCCTAGACCTCTGTTATCATGAAAATGTTTATTTTTACAATATGGGACCTTTAAAACAATTAAAAACTTCTTCCAATGGGGTAAGACATATAATCTTAATTCAAAGACTAAACCATTAATCTTGATACTAGAAAACAGGATAAAAATACTAAGTAAGCGACTCCTATTTTGCAGTGCAGAGAGTTAATTGAAGATTGATGTGTGTTTCAGTGTGGAGAGATATGACCCCAGCAAAGACTCATGGGATATGGTGGCGCCGATGGCTGATAAGCGCATTAACTTCGGCGTGGGCGTGATGCTGGGCTTCATCTTCGTGGTCGGAGGACACAACGGCGTGTCTCATCTGTCCAGCATCGAGCGCTACGACCCGCACCAGAACCAGTGGACCACGTGTCGACCCATGAACGAGCCGCGCACCGGTGAGAGACACATGACCCCCGATCACACCAGACACAAACAAACCAATCACTGAACGAGCCGCGCACCGGTGAGAGTCACATGACCCCCGATCACACCAGACACGAACAAACCAATCACTGAACGAGCCGCGCACCGGTGAGAGTCACATGACCCCCGATCACACCAGACACGAACAAACCAATCACTGAACGAGCCGCGCACCGGTGAGAGTCACACCAGACACAAACAAACCAATGAACAGCGTGAGAGTCACATGACCCCCGATCACACCAGACACGAACAGACCAATCACTGAACGAGCCGCGCACCACACCCCCGTGACTGAACGTCACGGTGATCACATGACCCCCGATCACACCAGACACAAACAAACCAATCACTGAACGAGCCGCGCAGCACACCAGACACTCACTGATGAGAGTCACACCATCACACGAACAGACCACTGAGAGTCACATGACACGAACAAACCAATCACTGAACGTGTGAGATCACACCAGACACGAACATCAATCACTGAACGAGCCGCTGAGAGTGTCACACCAGACACGAATGTGAACGAGCCGTGCACCGGTGAGAGTCACATGACCCCCGATCACACCAGACACGAACAAACCAATCACTGAACAAGCCGCGCACCGGTGAGAGTCACATGACCCCCGATCACACCAGACACGAACAAACCAATCACTGAACGAGTGTGTGTGTGTGTGTGTGTAGCTCATTGCTGATATTGTGTTTCTGGTCAGGTGTGTGTGTGTGTGTGTGTCTGTGTGTAATCTCAGTGCTGATATTGTGTTTCTGGTCAGGTGTGTGTGTGTGTGTGTGTGTGTTCTCAGTGCTGATGATGTTGTGTTTCTGGTCAGGTGTGTGTGTGTTCTCAGTGCTGATGATGTTGTGTTTCTGGGCAGGTGTGTGTGTGTGTGTGTGTGTGTCTGTGTGTGTGTGTAATCTCAGTGCTGATGATGTTGTGTTTCTGGGCAGGTGTGCGTGTGTGTGTGTGTGTGTGTGTGTGTTCTCAGTGCTGATGATGTTGTGTTTCTGGGCAGGTGTGCGTGTGTGTGTGTGTCTGTGTGTTCTCAGTGCTGATATTGTGTTTCTGGTCAGGTGTGTGTGTGTGTGTGTGTGTGTGTGTGTCTCAGTGCTGATGATGTTGTGTTTCTGGGCAGGTGTGTGTGTGTGTGTGTGTTCTCAGTGCTGATGATGTTGTGTTTCTGGGCAGGTGTGTGTGTGTGTCTGTGTGTTCTCAGTGCTGATGATGTTGTGTTTCTGGGCAGGTGTGGGCTCTGCTGTGGTGGATAACTACCTCTATGTGGTCGGAGGTCACTCGGGCTCGTCGTATCTGAGCGCGGTGCAGCGGTACGATCCGATCACAGACAGCTGGCACGACTCCAGCGGGATGATGTACTGCCGCTGTAACTTCGGCCTGACCGCGCTTTGACCCCGAGCGCCCGGCTGACCACTGTCAGAGACGTGAGGGGAACTGGATTTGTTTCCTCCGGCGCTGGACGCGGAGCGATTACAGACACACGGCTCAGATGAACACCAGCGCCCTCCACAAACCCTCGGAGGACACGGAGCGCCCAGCTCTTCCCCTTTGCATTTCAAGGCTTCTGATGAGGGACGCACGTGTGTGTGTGTGTGATGCATGAGCTGAATCGGTGCTTCGCTCTGGAGGAGAAGCTTGGGACTCGTGATAAGGGCTACCTTCTGTCCTCTACATACAGCGCTGTGTGTTTGTGTGCGCGTGTGTGTGTGTGTCCGATCCACGCGCTCATCTTCTGTCCTTTCTGCTGGAAATGAGTGAATCTCACCAGAATTCATGCAGCTCATGTTTCACCACAAAGTCACTTATATTTGGCTGAAAAACTAATTTTTTGTCAGTATTTTGCTGAAAGAAATACACATTTTTTGCATTTCTTTTTTGCAACATCAAAATATTGTGCCAAAAGACAAACATTCTTTTTTGCAAAGTTAAAAAACAAAGGTACATTTTTTTTTTTATTTTTTTTGCAGCCAAAATATTTTGCTGAAGGACAGATATTTTTCTTACTTTTTTTATATTAAGTTTACAAATATTTACAGTTAATTTCACACTAAAATGTGCCGTTTAAAACACACTCCAACTATTTAAAAGGTAAAATATCATACATTTATGAAATTCAAATCTATCATTTTTCGTGGAAGAGTGTGATGGAAAAGAAATGTTACCATGTAAAAACCTGTTTCTGAGATGTGAGGTGGACGTGATCCTGAAGGGTTACTGAGATTCACGTTCGTGTGTGTGTGTGTGTGTGTGTGTGTGTGCGTGTGGCGTGAACACACTCTAACTGACCGGTGCTAATCTCCTCCAGGATTGTGTTGTTTTAGTTCTGTCACGGTGTGAATCCTGATTTCCGAGATCATTTCACAGTCGAGTGTGTGGAGATACTGAAGCTCTGCACTTACCGAACCATTTTCTACGGTGTATACATGACCTTTGAGTTCCTTTGAGGCAATAAGACGTTCTCTTCAACTCGTTTGTTATTTGGATCATTACTTGCCACAGTGTTTTTGGGAATCCTGTGACTGACCTGACTGGCTCTCGTCGCTTCGTTTCTTTATGTTGCTCGTTATTCTGGACTTCAACACTTGTGATGTTGGAGTTGGATCCGATCGGCCTTTAGAAACGTGTTTTGGGTTGATTTGACATTAACAGCGTGATGTCTCAGTCCAGAAGGTTCAGTGTAGTTCTTCATCCGGAGACACAAAGGGAACCAGCGCTCATCCGAAGCATCTGTGTTTGATTAGCAATAAGAAATATTTCCTCGCATCCATCCGTGACAGTGTTGGGGTAATAATGCATTACAAGTAACACAATCGGATTACTTTTTCAAGTAACTAGTAAAGTAACGCATTACTTTTGAATTTAGAAGGAAATATCAGAGTTATTTTATACCATTTATTGATTGACATCTCTTCTGTCCCCATGTTAGACAAATCTGGAGTAAGATGTTACTGTAGTTCTAGAACATATGTGACTCTGGAGCACAGACGCAGTCATAAGCAGCACAGCTATAAAACAATACATTATCCTTTTATGACAAAAAACATTAGAATATAAAGATCATGTTCCATGAAGATATTTAGTACATTTCCTATCATAAATAGCTAAACTTAATTTTTGATTAGTAATATGCATGTAACGCTGAACTCTGAAAGAAGTAACGTGTGTGTGTGTGTGTGTTACTAACATAATTAGTAACTTTCTTAGGGAGTAACGCAATATTGTAACGCATTACTTTCCATGAAAAAAGTAACTAAGTAACGTAATTAGTAACGTTCTTCGGGAGTAACACGTTACTGTTAAAGTAAGTTCCCCCGACACTGCTCACTGAGATGCTCGCGTGTGGTTTTCTCTCCTGAAGCGTGTTGATTTCTGATCCAGATGAAAGGCCAGACGTGAAAACTGCGGTGTCGGGTGTTTGTTCGCGTCTGAATCGCCGCCGCTCTCACCGAAGTGCTGGTCTCACGAGGGAATCTGAATCAGTCCAGAATGACTTCCTCGCCGTCTTAAACTTTTTGATTGTTTTTCATGATGATGATGATGCCACATTTTCTTTTTCTGTCAGTCCGTCCAGCATTTTTATAAACCTGTGGATTGTTACTGGAACTAAACCGATAACCTTAGCTACAAGCGCAGTATTTATTTTTCACATTTGATCAAGCGTTGAGAGCGTAGCGTACTTCTGCCAGTTTATTTATGTGTGTGTCGCAGCTCAACCAGTCAAGAAATAAAGGCCTGGAAATGAGTCCAGCATGTTTCTGCCTCGTGTTCAAAGGAACAGTTTATCTGGACGTGTGCTGAATGTTTCATCAGCTTCAGTTCATCCCAGATCAGGATGAGTTCGTTTCTGCATCAGTGTCTCTGCAATGGATGTGAATGGGTGCCGTCAGAATGAGAGTCTGATAAAAACATCACAGCACTCCAGTCCATCAGTTAACATCTGGAGAAGATAAACCCAGCTTTAACACATTTATAACTAAAATACCATAAAGTACATAATCCATAATAACTCTTCCTCAGTGATAAAGTGTTCAGGTGTGAATCAGGAGAGAAATCTGCAGCGTTTACAAGACAAAACACCCCTAAACTGTAATTATTTTCTCTTCTCCGGATGTTACCTGACGGACTGCTGTGATGTTTTTATCAGACTCTCATTCTGACGGCACCCATTCACTGCATAACAAATGCTGATGTCATTAAATGAGCTCATTAACACATGGTTACAAACATAAAAAGTTTTATTTGCAGTGGGAGCAGATATAATATCTAAATAAGATTTGATATTGATTATAAAAATAGTGATGCACGTTAATTCATACCACATTATGTTAATATGCTTCCGTAAACAAATCCTAGTAATGAGAGCAAGTAGAAAAGTAGAGTAAGGACTGTAAACCAACATTAATAAAGATGATTAAAAACAAGTGACCTTCTGTAGGAGGCAGTTTCAATCAAATCAGATTTATGCTTGAATCCAAATCCAGTGGACTGGCGTGTGTTCGGCAAAACCATTTCTGATGATATTCTAATAAATTAGATTTTTTTGACTCTCTGTATTAGTGTGAATGGCACCGATTCTTCTGAGCTGCATGAAGGTTTAGAAAGAAGTCCCAGAACTATTATAGTCCACCGTACACAGACTCTTGGATTCCAAGCAGCAGAAAACACACAGAAGTCAATGGATTCGAGACATCACTGGAAGGCACGTCGTCAGCAGTCGATCGTGAAGGGAGCATCGGCGTGTGCTCATGTCTCTGTGCTCCTGATGTACACGAGCGAGGACAGCAGCAGGAGCTCTGGAGGGAGCATCGGCGTGTGCTCATGTCTCTGTGCTCCTGATGTACACGAGCGAGGACAGCAGCAGTCGATCGTGAAGGGAGCATCGGCGTGTGCTCATGTCTCGGTGGTCCTGATGTACACGAGCGAGGACAGCAGCAGTCGATCGTGAAGGGAACGTCGGCGTGTGCTCATGTCTCGGTGGTCCTGATGTACACGAGCGAGGACAGCAGCAGGAGCTCTGGAGGTTTGTTCAGAAGCACCAGGTTGTCGCTGCGCAGGCCGTCGTAATGCATCCAGAAGCCGTCGATCTGGAACGCCGCAGAATAATGATGCTCGTCTCTGTTGAAGAGTGTGGCTCCCTCCAGCGAGTACCTGGGGGGGGGGGGGTAATTAGGTACTGTAAATACAGGCATTACTCTTATTTCTTGCACAAAAGCAGTCAAGCAGCACAGGTATAAAACAATATGTTGTTTGGGTTAAAATTATAAATTTTTCTGTTATGCCAAAAATCATTAGATATTAAGATCATGTTCCATGAAGATATTCCTACCGTAAATATATCAAAACATAATTTTTGATTTGTAATATGCATTGCTAAGAACTTCACTTGAACAACTTTAAAGATGATTTTCTCAATATTTAGATTTTTTTGCACCCTCAAATTCCAGATTTTCAAATATTGTCCAAACCATACATCAATGGAAATATTATTTATTCAGCTTTCAGAAGATGCATACATCTCAATTTCAGAAAATTGACCTTTATGACTAGTTTTGTGCGCCACGGTTACATATGAAAAAGTACATATGTTTTTTGCATGCATGGTTGTTTCTTAAATTGTTCGTAGGAATATTTTGGACACTGCTGTACGTTTACATTCAGCATCATTCCATGCACAAGTGTGTAAGCGAGGCTCCTGTGAACCTGTGACGGACGGAGCTGACGAGTACCGCTGCTCGGAGAGCTCCAGATGATACGGCACGTACGACAGATCCTCCGACTGCCACATCTGCATGTTCAGGATGATGAAGGGCGGCGGGCCGTGACAGAAGAACCTCTGAGCGAACTCTCTCAGACCCTGACACCTGAAACACACACACACAGACAGACACACACACACAGACAGACACACACACAGACAGACAGACACACACACACACACAGACAGACACAAAGGTGAGCCAGAAGATCAGATCACAGCATCAGTATGAGAAACACTGAGGAGCATCTCACTCCAGTTCTTCACAGAGCTCCAGCCGCGAGCAGAAGAACTCGTCCAGCGCAGACTGCATGGGATCCTTATCCGGAAGCTCATGAGGAGGACTGAGAGAAACACACACACACACAGATGAGAATCACCTCACACACATCAGCGCTCATCACTGTTTATGACCAAACTCTGCTGTCACACTCAATCTTCTGAGTGTGTATCCAGTAAAAGCTATTTTAGTGTAATTGTGTTCATCTGCTTCAGAGTCAAATCTGGACTGGTTTTGATATTACATATTAGTAATATGCATTGCTAAGAACAAATTTAAAGCTGATTTTCTCAATATTTAGATGTTTTTGCACCCTCAGATTTTCAAACATTGTCCCATAAATCAACGGAAAGTTATTCTCCCGCTCTCAGCCCCTTCTGACTGGTTGTGATACACACCTGACGCTGATGGTCTTCTGCAGGTGCTCCTGCAGCCGGTTCGGGCAGCTCCCGCTGGAGCAGACGCTCTCCTGCACGCTGCACATCAGGTTCTCCAGGTTCTGCGTGAAGTTCTCGTGCTCGTTCCCGAACAGGTCGATCTCCAACGCTGTGTGGTGGATCTCGGAGCGGTACTGCCGCTTGGACATGCGGTCCCAGATCCACAGCATCTTGACGGTGGTGTACTCGCAGCAGTCCATCAGCTGGAGGAAGTGCTGGACGAAGCTCCGGCCCAGGAACAGGCCCAGCTCTCTGGGGAAGCTGTGGTTGTCTCTCAGGATGACGTAGAGGAGCATGAGGAAGCCGTCGATGCTGCAGGTGTTCTTCAGGTTGATCTCCACGTACAGCGGCGTGCAGGCGATGGCTTTGCGTCCCGCTCGGATGGTGAACACGCCGCCCCACGGCAGAACCGGACGCCAGAACGTGCGCTCGTCCTCCGCAGTGTTGCTGATGGAGGCGCGGATCTCCTCGAACAGCGTCTTGGTCCTGTAGAAGAAGAAAAAAATCAGAAATAGCGAGGACACCAATTCAGATGTATACAAAAGTGCATACGCTACGGATCTTCTGCTCAGCAAAGCTGCATTTATTTCCTCTAAAAGCAGTAAAATTATAAAATATTATTATAAATTAAAACAGCTGTTTTCTATGTGAATATATGTTAAGCTGTAATTTATTTCTATGATGCGCAGCTGTATTTTCAGCATCATTACTGCAGTCTTCAGTGTCACATGATCTTCAGAAATCATAATAATATACTGCTCAAGACACATTTCTGATTATTATTATCAATATTTAAAATGCATTGAGTAAATTTTTGATTTCAGGATTTGCCTGTAGTGTCTTATTTTAAATAAAGGATCAATAATAGTATAAGTATGTTTAGAAACCAACACTTAACATAATGAGCTAATATTCAGAGTTTATGACGTTTAAAAGGTTCTCTCGATGTCATAAATCTGGCTGATGATTTGTATTCTAGTCAACACTTGATTGATTGACATGATTATTATTTCTGCACTTATGATTAAGTCGTGTTCCAGCTCTGTATTAATGAAGCAGAGTACTTTAATGATCGTCTGTGTGTGTGTGTGTGTGTGTGTGAGAGAGAGAGAGAGAGTGAGTGTGTGTGTGAGTGTGTGTGTGTGTGTGTGTGTGTGTGTGTGTGCGTGTGTGTGTGTGTGTGTGAGTGTCTGTGTGTGTGTGTGCGTGTGTGTGTTGTGTGTGTGTGCGTGTGTGTGTGTGTCTGTTGTGTGTGTGTGTGTGTGCGTGTGTGTGTGTGTGTGTGTGTGTGTGTGTGTGTGTGTTCGTTCACCTGTCCGAGTGTGAGATGAAGCTCTGCAGCTCCTCAGAATCTGTTAAAGAGCAGAAATCTCTCTCCATAATGTTCCGCACGTCTTCATTTCTGCGCATCCAACATGGCATCTGTTTACAGCTCAGCACCCCGCCCACTCAGAGCCACGCACGGACGCGTCACGCACGCAGCGCTGAACAAGCCCCGCCCACTCGCGCTCTTTCAATCTTTCTTTTTACAACATAGGCTATTTTGGAACAACGAACACGTCATTAAAGGTCAATTATGACACATATAAATCACAACAAATCAAATACTGAGAAAAAGTAGTAGGTTTAGGATTGCGTTAGGTTTATAGATCATACGGCCTGTTCGTAAGGATGTAGACAGTGTCCAGTGTCCATTTACATTTGTATAATAAAGCATTTTCCACAAATATTAAGTAAATGTGTAATATACCATTATACAAATTAAATTCGACCTCTTTAAAAAAAACTTTAGCAACTCTTTAATAAGTCGCTTTGGATAAAAGCGTTTGCTTAATTACTAAATGTAAAGCATCTGCTTTTACCGGAGTCTGTATTTTTTATATATATATATATATATATTTTTTTTTTACAATATATATATAAAAGACACCCAAATTATGTATGTATGTACTTGCATGCGAAAATATTTAAAATAATATATATTTTTTTAATTATTAATAATTTTATTAGCACGCGCGGTAGTTTGGCGCGCTCTTGCGGCGGAAGTCTGTCACGGTGATCAGAAAAACAAATCGCTCCAAAAACTTTATAGACTTAAATAAATTGGCTTTTATCGTCTCGCTTCGGCTTCAGAGTTTTAACTTAAGTTACTCACATAATACCGCCTTCATTTTTTCTGAATGAACATCTTTATCATCGCCTCAGTAGAACCCGTCACATCCGGGACTCTGGCGTCCCTGGATACAGCGAGCTCAGTGTAAACAAACCGATCTTTCACGACAAACACGGAGATAAGTTCGCCGCGATATTGTGATGTATATGATCCACACATAATTTATTTGCGATAGTATTCTGTAGATGTTCTGTTGTATGTGATATGGAGGTTTCTGCGGGTGATGTCTGTCGTTCTGGAGCCTCTGAGAGTCCGCGGACACAAGAACCGGTCAGTAATACTCGTACATACTCAAACATACTCGTACATACTCGTACACATCCCTCAGAAAGCCTTCAGTCAGCATGCTGTCATCCATCCATCTGTTCAGGATCCTCCTGAGAAGAACTGTCCAGCAGATCCAGGTATGACGTCATCATCATCAGTGTTAATTATGAATCATGTGACTAATTAAAAGTATGAAACACGGGGCACGTATAGCCTCCTGAGATCCCAGAAAAACACGTTTTGTTGTTTTTTATTTACATTGTTTAGAGCATAATAATAAAAAACATGGGAAAATAATAATTTTGAAAATTCATATTTATTCAAATGTTATGCTGTGTCCTGTGTAGAGGACTCAATAATAAATGGTAACACATTAGATTAAGAAACGCTTATTCACTATTAACTATGACTTTTCCCTCAATACATTCATAATGTGCTGTTTATTAATACAGGATTTGTTAAGTTTGGATTAGAGATGTAGAAAAAGGCATTAATATGTGTTTAATTAATACTAATAAATGGATAATATTCTAGTAATATGCATTAATCATATTAAGCAACTAAATAAGAGACCCTAAAATAAAGTGTTACTAAATTAATAAATAAAAAAAAC
>CM049806.1:26794665-26807165 GCA_027422405.1 Ptychobarbus kaznakovi | reverse complement strand
TCTGTGTGTGTGCGTGCGTGTGTGCGTGCGTGCGTGCGTGCGTGTGTGCATGCGTGCGAGCAGGAGACGTGGGTCACACTGAAGCCGGTCAGCAGGTGACGGAGGATCAGCAGTCGGACGGCAGACAGAGAGGAGCTGCTCGCAGCAAGTGCAGACAAGACTTTGTCAGGAGGAATATTAAAGTATGTTGAGGTCACTTCAGGCCGATTAGAGCCATATGACTGAACATGTGGGTGAAGAATGCTGGAAACAGCCTTGTTTTCTTGCCCCTGCTGGCGTGTTGCCTTTAAATAATATTGATGCTCACAGTCAGGTGGTCTCAGGGGGAGGGGCTTATTCTACAGAGCATCTGATTGGATAGAAATATAACATGATGTCATTGAGAGATTTGGTCCGTTTACCTATGAGAGAACTCACTTTTGTATTTCACGGGGTCTCTAAACATGGAAATATGTCCATTCATATGATGACAGAATGGAAGAATGCGGTAATGTGGAATTAAAAGTGCCGTTTCTCTGCTAAATTGATTCCAGCTCCATCACAGAAATGTTATGTTTTATGTTCCAGTTCAAATATTTGAACATTTCTTAAATTTACCGGAGATGCACGAGAACATCAGATAATAAAAGAAAGTGGTCAAAAAATGAGTTTATGATTAAAACAAGAACAAATATCTGCCGGTGAGCTCAGCAAAATCAACAAAATTATGATTTTTTTTCCTGAGCCCTTATAGATATTTATTAATGTTTTATTAGATTTTTATAATTTATGAGAAAACAAAACTTATTACTTATGTCATTTTGCATCTCCAGCAAATGTATTTTCAGGGTTTCTGTGGATTTTTAAAACACTTTATTCACCCTTTTCTGCTAATTAAATCCTTAAATTAGAAAAGTCATGGCATTAACATGTGCATGCACTGCAAAAAAAATGACAAATATTATTCTAATACAAATATTTAAGCATTCTTAAATCAAAATACATATACTTGAAATGCAAAATGAAGAAATTAAGTGTTTAAAAATGTGAGTTTATGCTTAAAACAGCCTAAGAACAAATATCTGAAACTTATTTTCCCTTTGAATTAAGTCGATTTTAATGAGCAGATGTTTGTTCTTGTTTTAATCATGAGTACTTCATTTTGATCGGTTTCTCCTAAAACAGGCCGTCTAGTTTGTCTTTTTGCACTGGAAAACGAGACTGTGTTAGCAGTGCCTGATCATTAATCAAATGTGTGGTTATTTGACTGAAGGTGTTTGTGATTGTTCAGCTCGCAGGAGCGTCAGAAAGCTCGTTTATGCTCACACAACAGGAGAAAGAGCGAATCGAGGAACTGCTGAAGGATCTAGAAGAGGAACAGAACGACAGCGAGCCGCTGACCGAACCACAGGTACGTCCACATTAGAGATATTCAAAATATATATATCGATTTATATATGGTATTTAATGCGATGACAATATCAATGGCGATATTGCAGGCAATCTAAGAGACCAAAAAATCCTGTTTCTTTAGAGAAAAGTCATACTTTTTTACCCTGGTTTTTTGAGCATTAGCAGTGTTGGGTTAAGCAATAATCCACAAGAAGCCGTGATTTACAGTGAATTTATAACCGCTACGAGGCACGACGCAGCTTCACGGGGCTTATTGCTTTTATAAAATGGTTATTACATATACGTAGCAAGGTTTCACAAAACAAAACAGAGCAAATAAAATATAATGATATAATTAAAAACAGTATTCTTCCATCAAACAGTGTAGCTCCTCAGAAACAGTTGAGGATGCAACAAAATGGTTGCCGAGCAACACATAAAGTAAACAAAGGTGTGTGTTACTTTGTAATTCACTACAGCTTTGAACGTGGCTCAGCCAATCAGAGTCAAGCACCGGAACTATCAGTTCTATAAAGTTACTTTAAAGGGATCCCTGGGTATTAAGACTTAATATAACGTAATTGATCTATCTTACTGAAATATGTAGAAGAAAACCCATGAATGTTTCTGGTATTTAAAAAAATCACATTGTTTTATACATATTTTGGACTATGGGGGGGGCATTTTTCTGATGACGTAAAATGGTTGCACTCGGTGAGCTAGAGTTTTTACCGCAACACAACTCGGAATAGACAACTGGGAAAATAAAATACTGATATGATGACCACAGCTACCGAAAGAGCTTACAAGTGGCGATGGATATAAGTATAGGTTTAACCCCTTAACTGACACCGTCCTGTATACGGGACGCCTAACTTTACTTCAATATATTACCATTAAATCTTAATCTAATCATGACAAACTATATATCGTTGGAAAGGTCCAAGACTCCTAAATAGATATTTTACCACTGTTTGTTGTAAAAAATTATGTAGGAGCAGTAATAGATTAATTTATGACAAGAGCGCACCTCAAAACATATACACCATTACAGGAGCTCTGATCTTTGACACAAAAATTCTATTCGTTTCCTTTTTTTCCTATCACATGTTTTAGTAATCATCATATAGTATATATCATTTGAAAGCTTATAATCTCAAAATTCATCCTGTGAAAACCGTTTTGAAATCGGACATTGCGTTACCATAGAAATGGTACTTTAAAATCTTTTAGCGGGCTCCTCCCCTTTAGTGGGAGGTGTCATATTCCAAATGTATTACGGTCTTATAGAATCACAACTTTTTATAATCTTGACAAAATACATATCATTGGAAAGGTCTGAGTCTCAAGATTCCATATTTGCTGGTCATTTGTGACAGAAAAGTGCATAAAAAAAATTCAATGGGGTTTGAATGGCACCCGGTGGCTGTTTGTGGTATAACGCCTAAACAAAATTGCATAGTAACCTCAATTTTTTATATATCAACTTCAAATTTGAAACACAACTTATTTAGATATATGGCTTTAATTTTATGTCAAATTTGGATTAAAACATATTTTGTAAAATATTTAATATAATATAAAATAATAATTGTACATTACATTTTATTTACAGTAAATTTAAACTTGCATAACTTTTTTTACTTTCATTTTTTGAAATGATTTCACTTCTGCAATAATCTGCTGATTGTCTTCTTTAAAAAGAGACCAACCTTAGGTCTGTATTCAAAAGCATTCATGAATTATAACAATTTAACTTTAAATAGTGCACTTTCAAGTTTTTCAAAAAGGGGGGGTGACAGTTAAGGGGTTAAACCAAATGCTGTACAATGGATTTCTCCCCCCAAGGAGTATAAACGCCTCTGATATGGAGTAAGATCCGTGCTGAGAAACTCCTCTAGCGGCCGCTGCATTTTCATCCTAACAGATGGCATCTAACGCTTCTCGTCTCAGCTGTTTGTAAGCTCTGTCAGGAGCTGTGCTCTACTAAAAGACTCAAAGGCATCGGGGCTAAAGTGGAGAGAGAAAGAAGCGGATCTTTAGGTAGTTTTATTCATCCACAAACAATTTGTATGGAAAGTAATGCATTATGATATTGTGTTACTCCCTAAAAAAGTAACTAATTATGTTACTTAGTTACTTTTTATGGAAAGTTGCGTTACTTTTTATAAAAAAGTAACTAATTATGACTTAGTTACTTTTTATGGAAAGTAATGCGTTACAATATTGTGTTACTCCCTAAAAAAGTAACTAATTATGTTACTTGGTTACTTTTGGAAAGTATGGAAATATTGTACTCCCTAAAAAAGTAACTAATTATGCTTGGTTATTTTTTATGGAAAGTAATGCAATATTGTGTTACTCCCTAAAAAAGTAACTAATTATGTTACTTAGTTACTTTTTATGGAAAGTAATGCGTTACAATATTGCGTTACTCCCTAAAAAAGTAACTAATTATGTTACTTGGTTACTTTTTATGGAAAGTAATGCATTACAATATTGCGTTACTCCCTAAAAAAGTAACTAATTATGTTACTTGGTTACTTTTTATGGAAAGTAATGCATTACAATATTGCGGTACTCCCTAAAAAAGTAACTAATTATGTTACTTGGTTACTTTTTATGGAAAGTAATGCGTTACAATATTGCGTTACTCCCTAAAAAAGTAACTAATTATGTTACTTGGTTACTTTTTATGGAAAGTAATGCATTACGATATTGCGGTACTCCCTAAAAAAGTAACTAATTATGTTACTTGGTTACTTTTTATGGAAAGTAATGCATTACAATATTGCGGTACTCCCTAAAAAAGTTAACTAATTATGTTACTTGGTTACTTTTTATGGAAAGTAATGCGTTACAATATTGCGTTACTCCCTAAAAAAGTAACTAATTATGTTACTTGGTTACTTTTTATGGAAAGTAATGCATTACGATATTGTGGTACTCCCTAAAAAAGTAACTAATTATGTTACTTGGTTACTTTTTATGGAAAGTAATGCGTTACAATATTGCGTTACTCCCTAAAAAAGTAACTAATTATGTTACTTGGTTACTTTTATGGAAAGTATTGCGTTACGATATTGCGTTACTCCCTAAAAAAAGTAACTAATTATGTTACTTGGTTACTTTTTATGTAAAGTATTGCGTTACGATATTGTGTTACTCCCTAAAAAAGTAACTAATTACGTTACTTGGTTACTTTTTATAGACAGTAATGCATTACAATATTGCGGTACTCCCTAAAAAAGTAACTAACTACGTTACTTGGTTACTTTTTATGGAAAGTAATACATTACAATATTGTGTTACTCCCTAAAAAAGTAACTAATTATGTTACTTGGTTACTTTTTATGGAAAGTAAAGTGTTACAATATTGCGTTACTCCCTAAAAAAGTAACTAATTATGTTACTTGGTTACTTTTTATGGAAAGTAATGCGTTACAATATTGCGTTACTCCCTAAAAAAAGTAACTAATTATGTTACTTGGTTACTTTTTATGGAAAGTATTGCGTTACGATATTGCGTTACTCCCTAAAAAAAGTAACTAATTATGTTACTTGGTTACTTTTTATGTAAAGTATTGCGTTACGATATTGCGTTACTCCCTAAAAAAAGTAACTAATTATGTTACTAAGTTACTTTTTATGGAAAGTAAAGCGTTACAATATTGTGTTACTCCCTAAAAAAGTAACTAATTATGTTACTAAGTTACTTTTTATGGAAAGTATTGCGTTACGATATTGCGTTACTCCCTAAAAAAGTAACTAATTATGTTACTTGGTTACTTTTTATGGAAAGTAAAGCGTTACGATATTGCGTTACTCCCTAAAAAAGTAACTAATTATGTTACTTTGTTACTTTTTATGGAAAGTAATGCGTTACAATATTGTGTTACTCCCTAAAAAAGTAACTAATTATGTTATTTTGTTACTTTTTATGGAGAGTAATGCATTGTTACTTTTTAAATCTGGGCAGGATTTGCTTGTTTGTTCTTAATATAAAAAGTAATATTTTTGGCAAATATAAAAGCCCTTAACACCAAAAGTGAAATGAATCCGCCTCAGGCTGAAGGAGAAGTAAATTCACGTCGTAGTAGAACGCAGAAGAAGAAAGTTCAACACTTCAGCAATTAAAAAAAGCATGTTTATCTGTAAGATTCAGATGTTGTGACTGACTATTTGTGGTCATTTATAGCGAAGTGTCCTGAACGGGTGATTAGTCAGTGGAAGTTGGTGTTTACCATCTTTTCATCTGATTCTCACCTCACCGCTCTAGTACATTTATAGAGTCCTTCTTTCCTTTGCAAAGGGATTTCTGTAATTAAAGCCCAACAGGACCGCAGATGTTTGGATCCTCCTCACAGATCTGAATATCTTCCTGTTATTGCAGGATCTTGTCGATGGTCAGGAGATGTTTGATGTCTTCTGGACTCGGCTTTGATTAAAGTCTCTCTGTGTGTGTTTGACTTTTTGACCCTGACAGATTGGGAGCAGTCTTATAGTTAAAGTGCCCTTATTATGGCTTTCTGAAGATGATCTTTCATGCAGCGTGTAAGTGAATGAAAACATCCGGCGACGTGTTAAATCTGAAAGTGCTCCGTGTATAAATGTATCGTATAAGTGCACTCTTGTCATAAATGAATCTATTACTGCTCCTACATAATTTTATTAACAACAAACATATATCTATTTAGGAGTCCTTTCCAACAATATAGTTTGTCCTGATTAGATTAGGATTTAGTTGTTATGTATTGAAGTAAATTTAGGTATTATTCATTGTTCGTTCATACTAATGTTAACAAATGACACCTTATTGTAAAATGTTACCCCTACTAAAATTACAAATATTGACAAATTATCTCAATGATACATGCTAACAAACACTATTATAGCCTGCGTATATGGTGCAGTAATATCTGAAGATATATAATGTTCATATTCCAGTATGAGCTCATTATACCGAGGCTTTTAATCACGCGGGCAGCTTGTCAATGCTTACCTAACGCTTGCCGCTCGGCATGCTGGGAGATTGGCTCGTTGGGAAACAGAAGGATATTAGTCAAGACTTAGATATTTGGCTTTAACGAGCTCTTTGGCCGAGCGTATGAGATATTGTGTGTCGTCCAAGAGCAAAAACCAGGTGCAAGAAAACCAGGCGCTGGGCTTGATTTTCCTAAAAAAAACAGCATGAAATCTGTGACCGAGGCCTGCTGGTGTTTTTAACCCTCGGATGATCAATATTATCGAGAAATTATGTCATATCCATACTTTCAAGCGTTTGAATCTACTGTGTTATGAATTTCTGGTAACACTTTATAATAACTGCACGCTATTAATCATTAGTAAATAGTCTCCCTTTATAAAGTCATTAGTAAGCAGTTTATAAATACATCTATAAATGCCTTGTTCTTGATTCATAAGCATATCTATTACAAAGACTATTTAAAGACTAAATAGACTATTTATCGTCTTAACGGAAAAAAATCAACAAACACAACCAACACAGAACACATACATATTTATTTCAAGATGCAAAATATTTTTTTTATGAAATTGCAGAGGTTTATTTTTATTTTTTATTAAGTGTACAGTTTCATTTTTTGCATCTTGAAATACATATTAATGTGTTCTGTATCCCTCTGTGTTGTGTTTGTTTAACTTCTCTGTTTGGGAGATAAATGAGTCTTTAAATCGTCTTTATGAATGCTTTATAAGATATTAATATTCCTCTGTTTAGATGAGCGCTGGCCAATGCTAAATGTTTTATAACTACCTGACTTAATCATGAATTATGGCATAAATATGTGTTAATAAAGCATTTATTAACACATTGAGAAATTATTATCATGTGTCTACATAATAAGATTTATAAATATACATTTAAATAGTTTATTAATCATTTACTTACACTTTCTAAATGATCTTATCTGACAACTGCTAAATGTTTTATAACTACCTGACTTAATCATGAATTATGGCATAAATATGTGTTAATAAAGCATTTATTAACACACTGAGAAATTATTATCATGGGTCTACATAATAAGATTTGTAAATGTATATTTAAATAGTTTATTAATCATTTACTTACACTTTCTAAATGATCTTATCGGACAACTGCTATATAACGTAATAAATGATAAATTGATCATTAATAAATTATGAAAAAATTATAAATGTGCTCAATAAAAAAAATTTATAGCTGTATTTATAAAATGCTTACTAATGCTGGAACAATGCTTTATAAATGATTAATTGACTATTTACTAATGCTTAACTAATTATTTATAGTGTGCAGTTATTATAAAGTGTTGACATTATTTTTGTCTTGTTTCTAGTTTTAATATCTACAAATTCTGGAATTAAAATGCATTTGCTTGACGAGTAAAATTATGTCTTGTTTTATGAAAAAATATCAAAATTTAGTTGGTTTTGGCTATGAACAAGTACAAATATCTGCTAATGGGGTACGAAAAATAATCTTAATTATGATTTATATAAATATGAAAGTATTAGTCCTGGTCTGGTCTGCTAAATAAGATTATTTTTCTTACACCATTAGTAATAAAACTAACGAAATGTGGATATTTTTTTCATAAAACAAAACATATCTTAAGTAATTGTACTTGTCAAGTAAACGAACCTTAATTCCAGAACTAGTAGATATTTATACTATAAAACACAAAAATACTTTAAGTATTTAGTAAGATTTTAAGTAAATATTTCTATAATTTAATGTCACATTCGCATGTTCAACTTTAAAAAACATTTATGTTATATTATATAAGTTTTAAAGTATCAGTAGTATTTACATAGCTGTTGTTATTATTAAACTCAACAAATTATAAAAAAAATCATATTACTGTAATTTACAATGTAATCATTACAGAATGTTTTTTTAATACAGGGTTTCCCAAAAATGTATTTTTTTTATAAATTTAAGATTTTACATTTACATCACATTTGTATTAATCTGTAAAATTGATTTGCAAAAAAACATTTTAATTTAATTTACATATATAATTTTTTTATTAATTCGTTAATGGTAAATGTACCAAATCACGAACCCCCTGCAATTCCATCACGAACCACCAGGGGTTCGCGAAAACCCACTTTGGGAAACCCTGTGCTGAAGAAATAAACTCCTCCATGAACGACGCGAGGGGGGATAAATGAGGACACAGCGGTTGTTTTGGGGTTAAATGCGCTAAAGGCCGGATGTAAATAAAATCTCCTGTTTGTTGTTGGGTGAGTTATGTCTCCTCTGGTTTGCAGGTGGTCTCGTCTTCTCTATCAGTCGGTGAAGGCTTCAGTCCTGAACCTTCTGAGCTCCACAGTCTCCATCATATTGACTCCAGACTGCAGCTGCTACTTCCTGTGGAGGACTTCCTGTCTGTGCAAAGCCCGTCGCAGGTACTGATCTCTCACACAAAACATATCATCTCCGCACTAAGAGCTCTCACAGTACAAGAGTTTCTCTTAAAACATCTTCACAGAGCTGCTGAGGAAGTCTTGAGCTCAGAGTAAAGGGGGCGGGGCTTACCTCATTGCTATGTGTGATGTCAGCATGCTCATTAACTATGCACACAGAGTCTCTGTCATAGAGCACGATATCATGTTGACATATTCAAATAAAGGTTTAAAATGCAGGCTAAGTGTCACTAATTATACAAGTCATATGTGTCAGCCTTACACTTACATGTGTGCTTCTCATAATTAGTGAATATGCATATTTTTTAATGAACAGAGTGGAACAATCTCGGCTGATGATATCTTTATAAAATCTAATTTTTGTCAAATGTTTCTAAAATGTTCACGTGTTTGTGGTTCGGTCTTAGTGACTTAGGAGTCCACTTAAGTACACTGGAAAAAGAATATTCATTGAAGTTACAAAATATTTAGAAAAAAAGTTAAGGTAAGTGGTTGCAATTAATTTATTTTAGCTATTTTAGCAAAAATAAAATGTTTTAAATGTTGCTAAAATAAATGTTGTATCATTTTTTTCAGTGTACTCCTAACCTTTCTCAGATTCAGGAGCTCGTTTTAGGGCTAAAACACTTTAGCAGGTCCATTATTTTTATGATTTTCTCCTAAATCGGCGAGTTATGAGTTACTTCAAGCCTGAAAATGTTTGGTGAATACTGGCGCTGCTTTCTATCCAGAATGGTTTTGTGGATCAGTTTTGCACAAACAAAGCGGTTTGATCTGAATCCTGATGTTCTGTGAGCAGCTGTTGAATGGATGAATCACAGCCGTATGGTTTAAATGAGCTCGTTATGAGCGTCTGTGACAGAAGCTCACGTCTTCATCAGGCCAAGAGACTTCACCGAGGCTGGAGAAGTGTCATAAATAATGAAATATTCTGGGAGCAGTTTGAAGCTCTTTCCCATTGACGCCGCTCCTGGACCGGGTTCATTGCAGGAATAAGGTTTAAGAGCAGTCTCAGAATCATAATCATGCTGTGTTTTTCTGTTATGCTTCCTAATGAGCTTTCATTACTCTTTTACTGCATAAACAGAATGAAACACTTTCTGGAGGAGCTTGTGTTTGTAATGATTAAAACCGTTCGTGTGTGAACTCTCATTACTCGCTCTGAATCCCAGATTAAATGCTCTTTATTTATATCAGTTCCTGTGTGGCTCAGTGGTAGAGCATTGCGTCAGCTGCGCAAAAGGTTGTGGGTTCGATTCCCAGGGAACACATGTACTAATGAAAATGTATAACCTGAATGCAATTGTAAGTCGCTTTGGATAAAAGCGTCTGATAAATGTAAATATCATTTATTTATTTAGTCATTTAGCAGACGCTTTTATCTAAAGCGACTTACAAATGAGGACATTATAGAAGCAATTAAAGCCAACAAAAGAGCAACAACATGCAAGTGCTATTACAAGTCCTGGTTAGCCGAACTTAGACGCAGAAAAATAAGAAAATGAGTATATAGAAAAAAGAAACTTAGTGTTAGTTTTACAAGAAAACTAGCAGTTAGAGATTAAATATGCAATTGATAGAGGGTCAAATTTTAATTTAATTAACTGATAGATCCGGTGCTTGACTCTGATTGGCTGAGCCACGTTTACAGCTGTAATGAATTACAAAGTAACACACACCTTTGCTGTGGTAAAAAAATAGCAACAGGTAGCGCTCTAGCTCACCGAGTGCAACCATTTTACGTCATCAGAGATAGTCCAAAATATGTATAAAACGATGTGATTTTTTTAAATAACAGAAACATTCATGGGCTTTCTTCTACATATTTCAGTAAGATACATCAATTACGTTATATTAAGTCTTAATACCCAGGGATCCCTTTAAAGTAACTTTATAGAACTGATAGTTCCGGTGCTTGACTCTGATTGGCTGAGCCACGCTCAAAGCTGTAGTGAATTACAAAGTAACACACACCTTTGTTTACTTTGTGTGTTGCTCGGCAACCACTTTGTTGCACCCACAGCTGTTTCTGAGGAGCTACACTGTTTAGTGGAAGAATACTGTTTTTATTTATATCATTATATTTTATTTGCTCTGTTTTGTTTTGTGAAACCTTGCCACGTATATGGAATAACCATTTTATAAAAGCAATAAGCCGCGTCGTGCCTAACAACGCCTCTTAGCTGCTATAAATTCACTGTAAACCACGGCTTATTGCTTTATTATACGCCTTTGAATCTTTCCATTTTTTCCCACATTCTGTATTTTTCATTTTAATTGAGTTAAAAAAAAAATTATGTAGATTTTTATTTATAAATGACTGTTTTTGTATTTAATTTTAACTATCAAAATTATTATTTTAAATCAAATCTTTAAAAAAAATAAATTCAGGAATTATTTAATTAATCTGTGTTTTATGATTTAATACAAATGTATTATCAAAGACAGTGGCGATCAACTTTTAACGATGTAATTAATAATTAAATTTTAATCATTCAAATTCTTTCATTTTTTGCCAAACTACAGACGTGTTTTGTTTAAATTAAAACATGGACAACATAATTGTGATATGTTATGATACTATGATGTTTTAATAAGCTGTATTATCATTATAGTTATTATTTATTTGAGCTGTGCATTCAGTAACACTTTACTTATATAAGCTTTATATATAATGCATTATAAAAGTATTTTTAATGCATTAATTATGGCTTGTAATGCATTCACAGTAATAATACATTATAACTGTTCAATGTTACACCTTTAGAGTGCATTAAAACACAAACAAAACTTCACATATTACAATGCATTTACAATTATTAATTAAAGGTATAATGCATTGCAGTGTACATCATGAATGCCTGTATAATGCATAATGATTCTTATGATTCATAATGGTTTCTGCTGTATTTATCGGTTTGTTTGTGTTTATTTCCCAGCAACACGTCTAAGAAGTAAAAATGGTGTTGAGCAATCTTTTGTGTGAATAACATGATCTTAAGTGTGTGACGTCCAGGAGTTGTTCTGGTTAATGGCCTGATGTTTTGAGAGGGTCGTCTCTGCTGCTGTCAGAAATCTGGACGGGTTTCTGTGTGACTCTCAGCAGACTGTGTCTAATCCACAGATTGAGTCCAGCTGGGAAATGTGGGTCAGAGATGCTGGAGCGTTCAGTACAGCCGCTATCAGAGTCACATGTGGCTCTGCTCGTGACAACACTGAGCTGACGCTCGTGTTTTGTTCTGCCGTTGTTGTTGTGTTCGGCGACTGGACCGAGTCCCTACTAAATCTGCTCATTTCTCGCTCTCTTTGAGTGAAGGTGTAACATTGATTCATGTGCTTCTGATCTGCTGCTTGCTTCTCTAATGCTGCAGGAATGTGTGTGTGTGTGTGTGTGTGTGTGTGTGTGTGTGTGTGTGTGTGTGTGTGTGTGTGTGTGTGTGTGTGTGTGTGTGTGTGTGTGTGTGTGTGTGTGTGTGTGTGTGTGTGTGTGTGTGTGTGTGTGTGTGTGTTGTGTGTGTGTGTGTGTGTGTGTGTGTGTGTGTGTGTGTGTGTGTGAGGTTGTGTGAGTGTGTGTGTGTGAGTGTGTCTGTCTCTCTCTCTCTGTGTGAGTGTGTGTGTGTGTGTGTGTGTGTGTGTGTGTGTGTGTGTGTGTGTGTGTGTGTGTGTGGTGTGTGTGTGTGTGTGTGTGTGTGTGT
>CM049806.1:26767165-26792165 GCA_027422405.1 Ptychobarbus kaznakovi | reverse complement strand
GCTTTAAACACCTATTGCTGATTTCATTTAGTTAATAGAAGTTAATTGATAAAGCAAATCTATTTATGTGACTCCAGACAGACTGATGATGATCAGATCAGACTAATATATCACTGGATTATTACAATTAATGGCTAAATGCATGTTTGGAAATGCAAACTGGTATTTCCTACCGACACAAGATAGAAATAACTCCCTTAAAACCATTTTTAGCTGCTGATAATACTAGTGTTTTAATCACTTTGGCCTCATCAGGAGATGATCTGGTGCATCATCCGTCTTCTTATTAGCTCTGGTTTATGCTTTTGGGTTTCATAAGCTACTTCTCTCAAGCTTTTGCCTCGTTTGAGTTCAAATCCAATCCTGCCTAGAGTTCAGCCGTGTCTGGATGCGTTCACACACACACTGCAGACTGCTTCACTAATGTCCCTCGGTCTGAAGGACGAGTTTGAATGAATGAATGTGTTGTGCTGCAGGAGAGTCTTCAGGAGAGCACAGGAGACGACGAGAGACAGAGACGAGACGACGAGAGACAGAGACGAGACGACGAGAGACGCCTGCAAGAAATACAGCAGCAGCTGCAGCTCCTGGAGGAGAACGAGCCCGGCGGCGTGAGTGTGTGTGTGTGTGTGTGTGTGTGTGTGTGTGTGTGTGTGTGTGTGTGTGTGTGTGTGTGTGTGTGTGTGTGTGAGTGTGTGTGTGTGTGTGTGTGTGTGTGTGTGTGTGTGTGTGTGTGTGTGTGTGTGTGTGTGTGTGTGTGTGTGTGTGTGTGTGTGTGTGTGTGTGTGTGTGAGTGTGTGTGTGTGAGTGTGTGTGTGTGTGTGTGTGTGTGTGTGTGTGTGTGTGTGTGTGTGTGTGTGTGTGTGTTGAGTGAGTGTGTGAGTGTGTGTGAGTGAGTGAGTGAGTAGTGAGTGAGTGAGTGATATGTCAGACCCACATGACTGAAAACTGTGTGTGATGATTAGAAACGATGATGATGATAATGAAACCGAGCTAAAGCAGCATGTGACTCTAATGTGATCATGAATCATCCTCTAGTGATTCATCGAGAAACCTCTGAGACGCTCGTGAAGGTTTTAATGGTGTGTGTGTTAGAGCTGCGGCCTCACACCGTTCACTAGTATTTCACACGCGTGTGTGAGGCTTGTTCAGGCGTTTGCAGACGAGACGCTCGCTTCACGAGTTCAGACAGACTCCGGCTGGAGGCGTCACACATCTGTCTGCCGTCTCGAGGTCAAAACACTTCATCAATACCATAAAACCTGCTTCAGCAACTAAATATGACCTCTAATATATTTCATATATATATTCGTGCAGTCAAACGATTAGCCGCATCCAAAATAAGTTTTATTTACATAATATATGAGTGCGTGTGCTGTGTATATTTATTATGTATATAGTGTAAATACACACATAGAACATTTATTTTGAAAATATTTTCATGTATATACATTTATATATTTATATTCTTATATTATATATAAATAGATTTCTTATATAAACATAACATATTTTTCTTGAATATATACATGCATGTGAGTGTATTTAAATATACTTAATAAATATACACACACACACACACACACACACACACATATATATATATATATATTAGAGGTGGGCATAGATTATTTTTTTAATCTAGATTAATCTAGATTAATCTTGGAATTAATCTAGATTAATCTAGATTAAAATGGCTCATTTGAATTCTGCCGAAGGCATTCAGAATATGTGTGCTACCCAAATAATGACTAAAAGTAAGTCTTTGAGAACGGGTTTCTCAAGCCAGGTGGCGCATTAGACCAGGGGCTCATCTCCTGTTTCCAAAATGCATCACAAACTTTAATCTCTTCCCGTCCCAATCCCACGAAAAAACTGGAGGAAAATCCCGTTCCACTCCCGGAAGAATGACTCCCATTCCCTCCCACTCCCGTGTTGTTGTTTTTTTGTTTTTTTTTGCCGATAACTGTCAATTACAGTAAAAATATAGTACAGATCACAGCGTGCCCACCTTATTAGTTGAATAAAAACCCAAAATGTCGTTTTTTGTTATTATATTGAACTGAAAGCCATCTTATTATGCACAGTGTTGCACAGATTAAATTTCATGTAAATCATCCATGCTAACACACACGTCTTCTATTTTATTTTATTTTTGACATTTCACTCTCTATAGATATATTTTTCTATGTACTGTATTTTTAGATATATTCGAGTTTCGAAGTTTCTCGCTCAAGATCACATGAGACCTAAAGCGCATCCTGTTTGCTTAAAAGCGCAACGTCTCGTTGTTATTCTGAGTGCACACAAATAAACGTACTCTTTACAGATTCGAAAGATGTATTAGGCTACTTTTATCTGTATGACCAAAAATGACGGAGATTTTAAGAGCAAGTGAGCGCACCGGAGCCTGTCCTGCAGCAAACGCGCTTCCACACAAACACTTCAATAGCGCACATTTCTCTGGTTAACATCATATTGAGCGGCCATGTAAAGTTGCTACTACATACATCTTTCAGATGAAAAGCCATATTTGAGGTTGATGAATGATAGGTGAGCGTTTGGATGTCCTGCCCGATTGTATTACCACATAGACCAGCCGTTAACAATCTGTCCATCACGGACTGCGAGCCTCTAGTTCGAAGACTCGTTCTCGCCCCCTACAGTGCAATTCGGCTAGGTATACATCCGCGCTAAAATATCAGGGTGAAAGTCATCATAGCTTGCGTAGTATAGACCCAGCTCCCAACCCAACTTTGAGAATAGATTAACGGCGATATTTTTTTTATCGCCGATAAGAGTCTCACGTTAACGCAGCACGTTAACGCCGATAACGGCCCACCACTAATATATATATATTATGTAAACAAAACTTTTATTTTGGATGCAATTTAATCGTTTGACAGCACTAATATATGTTTCAAAATATACGTAAACATATTTTTCTATCAATATACATATTGTTTTTATATATTTTATAGCATATTGTATAACACATTTCAATAAAATTCAGCAAGGAACGTACTTTAAAATGTTAAAATACTTAAAACATTTATAAACAAACAATATTACAATATACATTAATAAACATATTATAATATTACTATCTATCTATATATATATAGGGTTAGGGTTAGGGTTAGGGTTAGGTTAGGTAGAATTACACTGCTTTAAATGTACATTTTTCCAGTGTTTTTCTTTGGAAAACATTTACTTCACAACATTCCAAAGCATAATGTTGTATTTTTACTGCACTACGTTTAATATTAATTATGATTTAATACTTAATTGCATTAGAAATGTAGTACTTTCTTACTTTCACTCAAGTAAAAGTAATTCAGAGACAAGAAAGTACTACATTTTTAATGTTCTTAAGTAATAAAGGTAAAAAAAGAAAAATGCATTTATGAAATTTAGTGCAGTAAAAATTATGAAATTATGTTTTGGAATTCCCTCACATTTAAAAACAAACAAACATGAGACCATATTTTACAATATAATTGAATTTAACTATTTTAACTTTTTTTCGTAAACTGCTAATTTGAAAACCAGCATTATAATTAGTGGTGGGCCGTTATCGGCGTTAACGTGCTGCGTTAACGTGAGACTCTTATCGGCGATAAAAAAAATATCGCCGTTAATCTATTCTCAAAGTTGGGTTGGGAGCTGGGTCTATACTACGCAAGCTATGATGACTTTCACCCTGATATTTTAGCGCGGATGTATACCTAGCCGAATTGCACTGTAGGGGCGAGAACGAGTCTTCGAACTAGAGGCTCGCAGTCCGTGATGGACAGATTGTTAACGGCTGGTCTGTGTGGTAATACAATCGGGCAGGACATCCAAACGCTCACCTATCATTCATCAACCTCAAATATGGCTTTTCATCTGAAAGATGTATGTAGTAGCAACTTTACATGGCCGCTCAATATGATGTTAACCTAGAGAAATGTGCGCTATTGAAGTGTTTGTGTGGAAGCGCAGGACAGGCTCCGGTGCGCTCACTTGCTCTTAAAATCTCCGTCATTTTTGGTCATACAGATAAAAGTAGCCTAATACATCTTTCGAATCTGTAAAGACTCTACGTTTATTTGTGTGCACTCAGAATAACAACGAAACGTTGCGCTTTTAAGCAAACAGGATGCGCTTTAGGTCTCATGTGAACTTGAGCGAGAAACTTCGAAACTCGAATATATCTAAAAATACAGTACATAGAAAAATATATCTATAGAGAGTGAAATGTCTAAAAAAAAATAGAAGACGTGTGTGTTAGCATGGATGATTTACATGAAATGTAATCTGTGCAACACTGTGCATAATAAGATGGCTTTCAGTTCAATATAATAACAAAAAACGACATTTTGGGTTTTTATTCAACTAATAAGGTGGGCACGCTGTGATCTGTACTATAATTTTACTGTAATTGACAGTTATCGGCAAAAAAACAACAACAACAACAACACGGGAGTGGGAGGGAATGGGAGTCATTCTTCCGGGAGTGGAACGGGATTTTCCCCCAGTTTTTTTCGTGGGATTGGGACGGGAAGAGATTAAAGTTTGTGATGCATTTTGGAAACAGGAGATGAGCCCCTGGTCTAATGCGCCACCTGGCTTGAGAAACCCGTTCTCAAAGACTTACTTTTAGTCATTATTTGGGTAGCACACATATTCTTAATGCCTTCGGCAGAATTCAAATGAGCCATTTTAATCTAGATTAATCTAGATTAATTCCAAGATTAATCTAGATTAATCTAGATAAAAAAAATAATCTATGCCCACCTCTAATTATAATATTTTATTATTTTTAATATTTTAACATTTTAATTTTTAAAAGAAGTGTTGAAAAGGACTTATTCCGTGTGCATTATTCCTAAAGCTCAAACAGTGAACGTGTGGCGCTCGCAACGCCAACATCACGGGTTCGATTCTCAGTCTAAATTTATTTGGATGAAAGCATCTGTTAAATACATAAATATGAATGTAAACACCCTCAGATATATAAATATATATAAACATTTGTTTCTATAGCAGCTGACATTAATCATGAAAAATTGCCCTGCGAACATTATAATCCAAATTATAATAAAAGGTTTGTGTGCACATTTCACAACACATCAGAAATGAGAAAAAGCCACAAAATATCAAGAAGAAAAAATCTGAATTATTTCCCAAAACTCTAAAACGATTTGTTAAATTAATACAAGACTTCTTCACTGTATATTCACAATGACTGAAGATAAGAAGAGAACTAATCAAAATGATCTAATGATTAAACCAGAACATTTATATGACACTGGACTCCATTTAAAGGGAAAACACTTATATTTCTGACCCCAGTGACAGATATTTGAACTTGTTTTAATGATAAACTTTCATTTTTCAGAAAACAAGACTTCTTAGTCATTGTGAATCTCCAGTAAAGCGTCCTGATTTAAGAAAGATTAGATGTTCTGAATATGAACATGAGCAGTGCTGGGGGTAATAAAAACGCATTACAAGTAACGCCAGTTACTTAATCAGATTACTTTTTTCAAGTAACTAATAAAGTAACGCATGACTTTTTAATTTACAAAGAGTTATTTTTCAAATAAGTAACTCCAGTTACTTTGTTTCTCGTGTATTGATTGACAGCTCTTGTGTAGCCATGGTGACAGATATCAGATGTTACTGTATTTCTAGAATAAATATGAATATGCATAAATACATCTTACGCACAAAAACTGATTCAGTATTCCTCAAAATAAATATTAAAATAATGCAACTCTTAATATGACACAAACCTGCAATAATTAAATGTTAAACAACACAAATATCCTTTATGTATTTAATAATCCCAGTTTATTAACCAATGTCTTCTGACCTTCGATGATCCACCGTACTAATAAACAAAAATTACTCTAGACTCTAAACATTTAATTGCTGAAGTGTTGAACTTTCTTCTTCTGCGTTCTACTGTACAGACGTGAATTTACTTATCCTTCAGCCTGAGGCGGATTCATTTCACTTTTGGTGTTAAGGGCTTTTATATTTGCCAAAAATATTACTTTTTATATTAAGAACAAACAAGCAAATCCTGCCCAGATTTAAAAAGTAACGTAATGATTACATTCCATAAAAAGTAACTATGTAATTAGTAACTTTCTTAGGGAGTAACGCAATATTGTAACGCATTACTTTCCATAAAAAGTAACTAAGTAACATAATTAGTAACTTTTTTAAGGAGTAACGCATTACTTTAAAAGTAAGTTTCCCGACACTGAACGTGAGTTTCTGCCATGTGAGCGTGTTCAGTGTGTGATGTAATAGTGATGGTGGTAAACCGAGGAGGTCTGAACTCAACCTTTAGCCTCATCTCGACCTCCAGCGCCTCTCGCACCCCCGAGGGAAGAAAGACATTAGTTTACTGAGGAACATGAGCTGATGACTGCAGGTCAGAACTGTCTGGAGAATGCCATTTTGAGTAGACTTTAGGCAAGGCAAGGCAAGGCAAGTTTATTTGTATAGCACATTTCATACACAGTGGTAATTCAAAGTGCTTTACATAAAAGAAAGTGAAATAATCATTCACAGCAATAAAAACAAGGAGTTGAAAATAATAAAATAAGGAAATTTAAAATGATATAGAAATTGATTTAAAATGAAATTTAAAACAGTTAAAGAGAAAAGGATTATACATAAAATAAAGCAGTCAGTTCGGACGTAGCACAGTGCTCATTCAACAAATGCACAGCTAAATAGATGAGTTTTGAGACCGGATTTAAATGTGGCTAATGTTTTAGCACATTTGATCTCTTCTGGAAGCTGGTTCCAGCTGCGGGCGGCATAATAGCTAAAAGCGGACTCCCCTTGTTTTGTGTGAACCCTTGGTATTTCTAACTGACTCGATCCTAATGATCTGAGTGGTCTGTTAGGTTTATATTCAGTGAGCATATCTGCCATATATTTAGGTCCTATACCATTGAGTGACTTATAGACGAGTAAAAGTACTTTAAAATCAATCCTAAATGTAACTGGAAGCCAGTGTAAGGACCTGAGGACTGGTGTGATATGCTCATATTTTCTGGTTCTAGTCAGAATCCTGGCAGCAGCGTTCTGGATGAGCTGCAGCTGTCTAATGGTCTTCTTTGGAAGGCCGGTGAGGAGACCATTGCAATAATCCACCCTGCTGGTGATAAAGGCATGAACAAGTTTCTCCAAGTCTTGACTGGAAACAAAACATCTAATTCTTGCAATGTTTTTGAGATGATAGTATGCTGATTTAGTTACTGCTTTGACATGACTACTAAAGCTAAGGTCTGTCTCCAGAATCACCCCAAGATTTCTGACTTGATTTTTAGTTGTTTGACCCCTAGAGTCAAGGTATGCATTCACCTTGAGAACTTCATCTTTGTTTCCAAATGCAATGACTTCAGTTTTCTCCTTGTTTAACTGAAGAAAGTTTTGGCACATCCAACTGTTAATTTCATCAATGCATTGGCAGAGGGAGTCAATGGGGCTATAATCATTTGGAGATAAGGCTAGGTAGATCTGGGTATCATCAGCATAGCTGTGATAGGCAATTTGGTTCTTCCTCATTATCTGACTTAGTGGGAGCATATACAGGCTAAACAAGAGCGGTGCAAGAATAGAGCCTTGTGGGACTCCGCATGTCATGGACGTCCACTTAGACTTATGCTCTCCTATACTCACATAATAACCTCTCCCTTCTAAGTATGACCTGAACCATTTGAGTGCCATCCCAGAAAGCCCGACCCAGTTTTCCAGTCTCTCTAGAAGTATGTTATGATCGACAGTGTCAAACGCAGCACTAAGATCTAGTAGTACCAGCACTGATATTTTGCCAGAATCAGAATTAAAGCGAATATCATTTATTATCTTAATGAGTGCTGTCTCTGTGCTGTGATGCACGCGGAAACCAGATTGAAAATTATCCAGGTATCCATTTGAGTTTAAGTAGTTGTTCAGCTGATTAAAAACTACCTTTTCAATAATCTTACCTATGAAAGGAAGATTTGATATTGGTCTATAGTTGCTCAACACAGTGTTATCAAGATTTCGCTTTTTCAGAAGGGGCTTAACAACTGCAGTTTTCAGGGAGTTTGGAAAAGTCCCAGAAAGAAGTGAGGTGTTCACCACTTCTAAGAGATCTGCTTCTAAACAGTTAAGCACACTTTTGAAAAAAGATGTGGGAAGTGTGTCAAGATAGCAGGTTGACGATTTAAGATGCTGTACTATTTCTTCCAAAATTTTGCTATCAATTGTTTTAAAAACAGACATAGTCACTTCTTTTTGAGATTGCTGTCGAATCTGTGTGACCTCTGTATTACAGGAAGATGTGCCAATCTCCTTCCTGATATTACTGATCTTCTCTGAAAAGAAGGAAGCAAACTCATTGCATTTGCTGTCAGAGAGCATTTCACTGGGAATCTGACTTGGGGGGTTTGTCAGTCTCTCAACAGTAGCAAAAAGAGTGTGAGTGTTGTTTAAGTTACTGTTTATAAGGTTTGAGAAGAAGGTCTGTCTAGCTGTGGCTAGTTCCAAATTGAAAGCATGAAGGCTGTCTTTATAGATGCTATAGTGTATTTCTAGTTTCGTCTTCCGCCACATCCGCTCAGCTTTTCTGCATTGTCTTTTCATATTCTGAACTGCTGCTGATTTTCTCCAAAATGATTTTTGTCTGCCATTCTTCTTGCTGACCTTTATCGGTGCAATATCATCAATAACATTCTTAATTTTTGAGTCAAATGAATCCAGGAGAAGATCAACAGAGTCTGCAGAAATGCTTGGTGTTAAAGATATTGCCTTCATAAATAGCACACTAGTGTTCTCATTAATGCATCTCTTTCTGACAGAGACAGATCTAGATTCAGTGGTGACAGAGATCAATATATCAAAGAAAATACAGAAGTGATCAGACAGAGCTACATCCTTAATGACAATGGATGAAATGTTTAGACCTCTACTTATGAGTAAATCTAGAGTGTGTCCACGATTGTGTGTGGGTCCGTGCACATGCTGAATCAGGTCAAAAGTGTTTAAAACAGTTACAATTTCTTTTGTAGTTTTGATTTCAGCATTGTCTATGTGAATATTAAAGTCCCCTGCAATAGCAAAACAGTCAAACTCTGAGGAAATCATTGATAACAGTTCTGTGAACTCTTCAACAAAGGCTGAAGAGTATTTTGGGGGCCTGTAAATAATAATAAACAGAATGCGTGGGGCACCTTTCAGCACAATACCTAGATATTCAAAAGACAAGTACTGACCAAATGACACTTGCTTGCATTGATAAACATCTTTAAACAGAGCAGCTACACCTCCACCTCTCCTAACAGTCCTGCAGACACTTATAAAATTAAAGTTAGGAGGGGCTGTTTCAGTGAGGACTGTTGCACTGCAGTTGTCTTCTAGCCATGTTTCAATTAGAAACATAAAATCCAGGTTGTTTGTGGTTATTAAATCATTGATCACAAATGATTTATTTTTTAGTGAGCGAGTGTTTAAAAATGCTAACTTGATGGAATTACATTTTGTCTCTACATCAATCTTAGACTGATGCATAACAGGCCGCAGATTAGATGGGTCAGCTGTACGCCTTTTGAAGGCCTTAGACCTTCTATCACGTGATAAAACAGAGATAGAGAAGGCTACAGGCACACTGGGTTCCCGCTTGTTTTGTAAACGTTTGTGAATGTTGCTGCTAGTATAGCGGGGACCCGACACATATCACTGAGAGCTGTTATCAGTTGTTTTTGGTTCACCTACAGCAGATGGAGGAGGGTTTGGGCCCTGGCGTTGTGGCAGTGTGTTTTAGTGTGCCTGTGAAACACACTTTAGTGTGTTTCAACTTCTTTATGTGGAAAAAAATTATAATATATTCTTTAAAAATATACAAGAAATATGTATTTGCTAAAATATGTTTTTACCAATATTTTTTTGTATATTTTTCAACATTTATAAAAAAAAAATTATTAATATTTTACCCTTCATAAATTTCAATTCAAGAAAATACATTCACGTCACATTTGAAGTTTTTGCATTTGAAGCATTTGAATAAAAATAATAATTCATAAATAATGACTAAATAAGAATGTAGGCTACCATAAGATTGGAAATGTATTTTCTTTCCTCTGAAATATATTTTGGTTTATATGAAGGTTGAAACTAAATATATTTGCAATTTTAAAAATATATTTCATTGAGCTTCACTCGTTACATCTTATATTCAGTATACATTTAAAATATATTTTAGCAAAAAACTAAATAAATAAATATATATAGATAGATAGATCTAATGTCTATCTATTAGATATAAATAAAAATGTAGACCTTGAGCCAAAAACTCATCACCAAACACCAATGAATTGTACATACATTATATGGACAAAAGTACTGTTCTTTAGAAGAGAAAAAGGCTCTTCCAAACTCTGGCAACAAAGAAATGAATCTACTTAAAAAATTTATTTCCCCCTCTGTTGCAACAGTTTTGAAGTGTATGAAAGGACTGAACCCATATGAACAAGCCATTAGTGTTTGGTGATGAGTTTGTGGCTCATTTAAAGTCACACCAGAGGTGTTCAGCTGCTTTCTGCAGACCAGTCAAGTTCTTCCACACTGACTGAATCATCATTTCTCTTTGATTCTTGTCTTATACACAGAGACACTGTCATGTTAGAATAGAAAAGGGTTCTGTCCAAACTGTTGCTATAAAATTAGATTCCCTAGAATATCATTATATGCTTAAACATTAAGATTTGTACTCAAGGAAATTACTAAAGTAGTAAAACTTTCATTAGAAGGGGTGCCAATACTTTTGCCAATATAGTGTATATATACATTATTTATTTTTTGTCCATATGGGTGTAAATGCTCGTAAAAACATGCTCAAGCTGCCATATTGAAACGTAATCCACTCTCCAGTTCCAACTCAGAACTAGTTTGAGCTCTTCACGAGGAAAGTGTGTGTATTTCGGTGCTCACGTCCAGCTCTGTTCTTCTTTTGCAGTCGGTTCGTTTATCTGACGATGAGTTGAGGAATCTGCTGCTGGACTGTGAGGAGGACATGATCCGATCTCCTGCGGGTTCCTCGTCAGAATCATCTCTCAGGACGAGCTCGGCTCTGGAGGCTTCTCCACGTCTCTCCGGCTCGGATCTCGGCACAGTGAGATGAAATATGAAGGCCAATGTCCTTCTGTTTTCTATTTGACTCTGGCTTATAATCTAGGTCTTCGTGCTTTTAGAGTTATTGCACAATAATTGAGGACATGAAAGCGTGTTTCAGTATCATTATCAGAACATCAAGAGGAGAAAATAAAATGTTCCTTTTCAAAAATCAAACCAATATGTATTTTTATTCTTGTCATGCGCTTTTGATTAACCCCCAAAAATATGTGGATCAAATCCATATGAATCAGTTCGGATACTGAGCTTGTTCTTTGGTTAGTTGAGAACCCTTCCTAGTGCACTTGTGTTGTGGCTCATTAACACACACTACTGTCCTCAATACTTGAAATGAATCATTTTCATGATTTCAAACTCTCTGTGCTTCAAAGGAATCCTGAAAAATTAAATGCATCGCTGTTTCCACAGAAAAATATTGTGCAGCACGACTGTTTTCAACATTGATAATAATCAGAAATGTTTCTTGAGCAGCATATTATTATGATTTCTGAAGATCATGTGACACTGGAGACTCCAGTAATGATGCTGAAAATTAAAAATCACAGGAATAAATTAGTTTAACATATATTCACATAGAAAACAGCTGTTATGCATTTTAATGTTTTACTCCATTTTTCATCAAATAAATGATAAACTGAGGAAGTGGCCAGCTCGAATGGTGTGGCTAACAACCTGTCCCTCAATGTGGAGAAGACAAAGGAAGTTGTGATGGACTTCAGAAACTCTGTTGACCACCCCCCACTATTCGACAGCTCGACTTGGAGAGAGTCAAAACGGGGGTGCATCACAGAGGACCTACCTGGAAAACACCAGGTTCAAGAAGGCACAACAGCGCCTACTTTCTCCGCCGCCTGAAAAGAGCCCTCCCCACCCATCCTCACCACCTTCTACAGACCATTAGAGCCACCAGCTGCACTTCTGAACAGTAGAAAATCAATGCATAAAAATCATTGCTCTCCCCTCCATCCTGGAATTTTCTTACACGCAAAAGCAAAAAGTAGTGAAGGACCACACCCACCCCTCCCACATTCTCAAACTGTAGATTAACAGCTTTTTCCCCCAGGCTGTGACAACTCACATCACACCGTGAAACCCCAAACAAACCCCTTGAAACATGGCTAGTTACTCAACGAATGTAATATATTACTCATTACTAGTACTTACTCAAAATTAATATTGTTACTTGTTACTTTCTGGCAACATATAACACATAATAACATATTTCTGCCTCATAATTTGACCAAAATCCACATTTGACAAGCACTCAATAGTGATTATCAGTGACAATCAAGTAGAAGTATTAATGTAGATTATTGACTCATTAATTCTCATGTACTTACTCAAAATTATATTGTAGCTTGAACATATAACACATAATAACATATTTCTGCTAATTGTAATTTCTCAATAGTGATTATCGTTAAGTAGAAGTATTAATCCCATTATATGTCATTATGTATTCTCAAATCACACGAGTTTGTAAGAAACTGTTTAATTTTCCCAAAATATTAATATAATGTAGCACATGCGGATCAGAGGGTCATAATGCATAGTACACAACAGTGTTCAGATCATATTTTTTCAGACAAAATCAATATAATGCAATATTTATATCTGCTTAATTGTAAGTTTTTCCATATTCCAGGCTGGAGACATCACATGCATGTGCGAGACGTGAAAAATGATGAACATAAATCTAGGAATTATTGGATTACTAAGCTGTTTTATGGATGGTAACTGTAATATTATTACTGAACTCATATTAGTTACACTACTAGTTATAGCAAATAATATTATTACAGTAAGTAAGTTACTAGTAACTTGCCCAACTCGTGTAAAGCATGACATGGTGGTGTGGTGTTCATTTGTACGTGTTACAGCGACTCCAGCATTCCCAGCATTCCTGACCTTGAAGGTGAGCCGAGTGTTTGCTGATAAAAGATCCCAGATTTCATGGGAAAGAACGGGAGAAAATACAGGGGTTTTTGACCAAATTAGCTTTTATTGTAACCGTAAGTGTGAGTCATTTTAACCATAATCCAAACCTCAGACACAGCCAGCGCAATTAAAATGTCTACTTCTTATTTATGGACTGGGTTTCTTTGAGATTTACAGTGTAAACTGTTTTTATAAATCAGACTGTATTTTCATACTGAGCACAGTAGGGCTGTCAAAAAAAAAGAATTTCTAATATTCGTCTGAATTTAAAATAAAAATCCACATTTACATAACTGTAAAGTGACTGTAATGGGTAATCAAAATAGCATTTGTTACTCAATTAGCCTAGTCTGTGCTTTTTATTTTTGTCATTTTTTAGTTTAGTAAATTTAACTTTGCTTTAAAAGCATATTTTTTGTTTTTAGATCGCATTGTTACAATGTTAGAATGTAATGCGATTTTAACCCTTTTTGTACATTATATATTCCTACATGGTTACATTCACTTTATTTATTTGTTTAATCCAAATACAAAATACAGAGATATGTACCGTATACCGCAAATCAGCCAAAAAATACAGAGATATGAATTTTTGCTCATATTGACCTACTTTGAAGAAACGTGCTTTTGGTAATATTTAACTCGATGCGCCCTCTTGTGGCATCAGAGAAGCCAAAAGCTTCTTTTTTTTCCTAACCGAATTTATGCCTTTTAAATTAAAATATAATTCAAATTTTGATAAAATTTTAGTAAAAATTCGAATTTAGATTTTCAGCCAATTTGACAGCCCTAGAGCACAGCGCATGTCAAGGGAAAACGTCATTTAAGCAGATTACGGAGCTATTAAAAACAAAAGCATTGTCAGTTTTTACTCAAAAGTATTTATTGTTCTTTGATTTTACAAAAGGATTGATAAGAATCAAACAACATTATTGTGTGAAACTAGTAACTACTGACACCGAAGCATCCTTAAACATTAAAAAAACTAAGAAAATCATCATCAGTGTGCAAACCGTTTATACAAACACTTCCAATGTCAGGTTACAGTTCCTCATAAATTATATTAAATAGCATATATCTACACATAAGACTTTAAAACAGAAAAAAACTTTATCAATAACTTATTTTATTTAAAAAAAAACATAATCATTAATTAGGCACTAACTATTTATATTAACAACTTTCCATTCATGTTCTACTGGGGCCTCTCAATAAAAAAATTATTTTATTATTTACATAATTAATGTTTTACTACATACAGTAGCTCTGAAACTAAACCGAACTTGGCACAAATATAATTTGCTATTTTTGTTGAGTTCAATTATACAACAGTGAGGTAATTATTTCGTTCACCCGTCTGTTCCTCCCGGACGGACGGAAACGCTCCAGTTGTTCTCTTCGTTTGTTTCAGTAAAATGTGGCTCTGAGATGAGTTCTCATGCATCCAGCTCCTCTCAACACAATAAATAAAGTAAACAAGTGCGCCTACTATCCCTCTGTAACATCTCAACCTCCTTCCAGTCTGTGAATGATTATAAAAGCTCATCTGTGTATTAATCTAAGATATTAACTTTCTCCTTGAGTGGCAAATCACAAAGGTCCTTCTAGCCCTGAGAAGCACTCCACACTATAAACAGTGAAATTAAGACTCTTGGGTTGTCAACATCGATGACTGAATCTGATCAGAAGCAGATATCAAGACTGCTGAATTTGGGGTGGGGGGTGAGGGGGGTAATGGGTAACTCATAACTTATGGAAAAACAAGCCTGAAATCAATGAGTCCTGAAGATCTGGATGTCTCAATGGCAAACATCCCACTTTCACAAAGTCAAACAGACAGTCCGTCATGCTCGTCACTCCTAAACAGTTCCTCCTGTGGGATCTCGAACCCAACAGAATCGAGGGGAAGCTTTTTCTTCAGTTCATAAGTGGCTCCTTTGTCATGATCATAGTCCACAGCAAATCCGAGGTGACGTTACAGAAGAACCTCTTGCATGATAAGAAACACGTTGAGCGTGGAGGAGATCGATGAGATGAAAGTATTGATGGGACCTGCTCCTGTGGTCCTGTTTATATGGAAAGTTTTTGGCCTCCACGTTTGGATCCTCGATCCCACCACAGAAGAGTTTTATAACACAGAACACATTTAAAACGACAGAAAAGAACAGATAACGGGCAGATCATTAAGGAAAACGCTGATGGAGCCATTAAGATGCATCTGCAAGAGAGTCAAAGAAACACTTGTGAGCTTTTTAAGACAGCTACAGAGAGAAATATTCTTCAAAACCATTCAAACGTGTTACCTCTGCATTCGTATTTGAGGTCTGAGAAGTATACCATCTCTTGAGAGAAGACAAAGAGGCCAAGTCTTCCTCCGGCATATGTCTTGTCATAGATGCTTCCTGAATCAGCCAAGACTTTCTTGCCTTCATACATAATGACTCTAAAAATCAATCAAAAGAATACAGGAGTGTGCGGGCGGTAGACCAAAAATGAAGGTATTTTCTAAATTAACCGGTTTCTTTGACGGTATTATTTTTTTTCATGCATGACCGGGTTTAACCACATTTTCTACTGACTGAGGAAAAACTGCAGTAGATTGACTTACAATGCCAATAGTGTCATGGTGAGTGAATATTGTAGAAAAATTCTAGGACAAAATGGTTGAACTATTTCATTGAAGTCAGGTACTTGGTGTCCAAACTGCAAACTCCCCTTATAATTATTAATAGGTGCTGCAGAGTTTAGCTCCAACTTGCCTCAACACACCTGCCTGGAAGTTTCAAATATGTGTGTTTGATTAAGGTTGGAGCTAAACCCGGAGTGGATCCAGAGCGGAGTGATTACGGGAGTGGAGACACCTTTAATCCACTCCAGGCTTTGATCACATCCAGGACTGAATGCCGTCTTTCCTTAATTTAAGACCTTTCAAGCTAAAATCAAGACAACCTATTTCAGAAGTGTAAGTCTCTTAAATTAAGGAATTTAAGAAGGCGGGAACCCTGCCCAATGCTGTTCCTGGAGATCCATTGGGTTAGTTCCAACCCTGCTCCATCACGCCTGTGTGCAATAATTAAGTGGTCCTCAAGCTCTTAAATAGCTGGTTCAGTTGTGTTCAGTTGTGCTTAACTGAGAAAATTAAAGCTCCAGGAATAGGATTGGACACTCCTGATCTAAGCTGGCTTCCACACTTACCTGATATGTCCGGTTTTGGGTCTGTGGATCAGTTGCCATCTGTAGGCGGTGTAATCCTTCCAGCCAATGTTCTTGGGATCATGCCACAGAGTACGCACCTGCAAATGGTCCAAAATAAGGTGAGCAGGACATTTCAAACACCAAACTCAATTGAATGTTCTCATGACAGCTTGAGAGCAACACATACTTGTCCCTCGGTGTCTCCAGTGTGCCACAAAGCATTCCTAAGGTGTTCGCCTGGTCCTGTGGTCGAGTTCACTACTTTAATGGACAGTCCAGAGTAACCCTGTGCTTTAGTGGGTGTATGAGACCAGTAGGTCTGTGTGATCTGTTTCCACATCACCACATAGAAACGTGCGCTGGATTGGTAGCCAAACACAAAGCCGGCGTAGTCGTCATCACGGTCTGTGTTGATGAAGAACGTGCCGCTAAAGTCCACGGCATTGAACTCATCATAACCTGAGGGACAATAAGAAGATGATTAACATTTGGATGTAGTTTATCATGAGCTGTTATCTCTCAACCACTTACCAACAGCAATGCCAGGATCACAGTTGACGGTCTGCAGAAGTTCTTTGCCCTGGTGACGGACGACCCAGTTGGGGTCGATTTGGGAAGTTCCCGTGGGATCGAGAGGGACCATTTGGAACCTGCGGAAGTCTGTTTCACTGATGCCAAAGTTCTCCGGGCAAACGTCGTAAATATCCGGCACGTTATCGACGTCAAAGTCGTCCTTGCAAATGTCGCCTCGCCCGTCTCCTGGACAGGAGAAAAGAGACACAAATTCAGCATGTGGAAGTTTACACTAAAAGTTCACATAAAATGGACTAAGATAAGCGCCAGCGCGTTGGACTCACCATCCGAATCCAGTTGATCTGGGTTGAAGGCGAGTCGGCAGTTGTCTTTGTCGTCAGGCACACCATCATTGTCATCGTCGTGATCGCAGGCATCTCCTTTGCCGTCCTTGTCGTGGTCAACCTGGTTGGCGTTGGAGATGTACGGACAGTTGTCAAGGTTGTTCTGATGGCCATCTTCATCGATGTCCTGGTTGTTGTCACACTTGTCTCCAATGTTGTCAGAGTCAGAGTCGATCTGTGACAACACATGGATTATTGCAAAACCTTCACCCTCTGGTGTTCATAGTTGCACACTGGTGTCTTAAAAAAACAAGTTCAAGCATCTCACCTGGTCAGGGTTGTGCGCCAATGGGCAGTTGTCACAGTGGTCACCAACTCCATCCCGGTCACTGTCTCTCTGGTCAGTGTTGTACACATATGGACAGTTGTCTTTCTCATTCAGGATGCCTGGACAAATAAATTCCAGTGTTATACCAATACAAACTACTTATAATGGTTCCTGTGTTCTTTGTGTTGGTCGGGTTGCATGATGAAAGACTTACCGTCACCATCGATGTCGATGGCACACGCATCACCCTCGCCGTTGTTGTCAGTGTCGGTCTGTGCTGGATTACTGTCGTATGGACAATTATCGCATCGGTCACCAACTTGATCATGGTCGTGGTCATACTGTCTTGGGTTAAAGATGAACGGGCAATTGTCCTGATTCAAAACAAGAACATCCAGCCAAGTCAGTGATGAAACCAGAAAGACAGAAAACATCTGGAAAAGCTCTTTACCTCACCGAAATTTCTAAATACACGCACACATCATAGAGAAGCACTAAACTAAATTAATGTCTGGAGCGATATGCCATGGACGTGACGGTTTGGGACGCAGCTGTGCTGGCATGCACCGTTTGGCTGCAAGACTCTGACTGTTTGTTTGCCCGGACAAATTTTTTCCAAGTGTATGATTTGAATTATGGATGTTAAACCAAGCGATCGAAAATGGCTGGATGGAAGCCATCATAAATGCTTTATTTATTTGCTGCTTGCAAAGTTCCTCTCTCTCTCTCTTTTGTTCACTGTTATTTTTTTAATAACCTTATATTTATTTGTTACCACCCTACATCCTAGTACATCCCTACATCTTATTATATCTATCTATAGCACACCTGTACATACAGTTTGTTTTATTTTTCAATTTTTGTATTTATATTTACACATATTTGTATTCTCATCTTATTTTTATTGTCTGTGTGTTGTTGTCTCTGTGTACTGGAAGCGTGTGACATTAAAACAAATTCCTTGTATGCTCAAACATACTTGACAATAAAGCTCTTTCTGACTTCTGACTTCTTTTTAGTCAGTAGCATGCTATGTCAGTCATCTCTAAATTCTCTTGCAGAAAAACAAGGTGTTTACGACTTACCCCCTCATCAGGGATCCCATCATTGTCATCATCATTGTCACAAGCATCTCCAGTTCCATCTTTGTCATAATCTTCTTGACCAGAGTTGGGAAGGTCGAGACAGTTGTCCTAAAAATGACATGTTTTGATGAAGATTCTGTAACCTTGCATAATGGGATATGGTGAGGAAATGGTCACATACCTTCTTGCAGTGGTAAGTGGCATTTTCCACACAGTGGAGGTCCGTGTTTGGCCAGCCGTCAAGGTCAGAGTCCTCTCCACAGATGTAACCGTTCCCAGCGTAGCCTGGTTTACATTCGCAGCGGTACATGATGTCAGAGAAGATGCCCAGGTAGATGCAGTTGGCCTTCTTATTGCAGCCATGGCTGCCGTCCTCACATGGGTTTCTAGGTGTGCAGACCTGTGAATAGGTCAATTTAATGTTGGTTAGCACTTCATGGAAGGAGAAAGAACCTGAACGTCCCATCATTAACACTCTTCTTTAGACTACTCTAACCTGTTTGCTGGCAATGGCCTGCTCCGTTCCTCTCCCAAAGGGCTGCTGTCCAGAGTAGCGTGGAGGGCAGGGCAGGCAGTTGTAGCCTGGTTCTGTGTTCACACACTGATGGACTCCATTGAGCACGAAACAGGCATCGGAAACTTCTTTACACTGTAGATGCCAAAATTAAGAATATTTAGAAACACCAGTATCTTCATTTAGAGGGGTCTATCTCATTAGCGTGACACCTCACCTCGTCAATGTCTTGACAGTGGACTCCATCCCCAGTGTATCCAACCGGACACTCGCCGCAATTCCAGGAGCCATCGGGGACGCTGGTGCAATTGGTGCCGGCGAAGCACGGGTTAGACAGGCATCCATCTGTTCATGATATTACAGAACTTATTTTGATATCCTATGACAGGAATCCTTATCAATAGCTATGCATTTTGTTTGAAGTATCACATCAGAAACGAATGATGGAAATGCCAAATTTCGATTAAAAATCCCTTAATTCTGTCAGTGCCAAAAGTCTCGTGGGCAGCACTCCAACATATAGCGCTTTTGGGCTTCGGGCGTCCCGAGTTCGAGTCCCGACTCGTGGACCTTTCCCAATCCTGTCCCCCTCCTCTCTCTCTCTCTACAACTTCAATCCCTGTCTAAATTACGGTTCTGTCCTAATGAAAAATGCAATAAGTATATCTTTAAAAATATCCCTTATTCCGCAAAAAAAAAATATGCTCGCTTGAGATGGTTTTTGACTCATATGAAAAAGAGTTAATGCAAATAATAAGAGATGTAAACACATTAACCGAATAAATTCATCAAAGGTCATCAAAAGCCATACGACTTTGTCCGACAGTACGGCAAATCTTGGCTAACCAGCGGACCGACTTTGCTACACAGCATCTGAAATGTTATGGTCATTCTTAAATACCCGAGCAAAGTCTGTCATCATTGTATTTCTGTATAATTGCCTCCCAGAACTGTTTTACACAACCTCTGAAAGCAATGACCGCATTTACCGTGTTTCATCTGCTCACTCTGAGGTGCAAGAATTAATTATTATTATTATATGAAAATTATTATATTCATTGGCTTGTCCTACTTTTCTTAGTGATAGGGCCAGTTTATCAGGAAGTGACTATTTTGTTCTCTTTGACTAGTTGGAGGGAAATATTTTATGCAACATTCCAATTTGGCGCATAAGTTAGATTCACAGTTTTTGATGGAAACCCGGATAATGAAGCTTGTTATGTCTTACCAACTGGACACGACTGGGCGTTGCACAAACGGCTGCCTTTGGAGTCACCCATACATTCTTTTCCATCGTATTTGGGAGCGGGACTGTTACACAGTCTGTGTCTGCGCTGCAGTCCTCCACCGCACGTGACGGAGCAAGAGTCCCATGGTGACCAAGGTCCCCAACCTCCATTCACTGAGACACCGAGAGAAACGCAGGGTCATTGGGGTTTTCAGGTTATATTCTGCAAACACTTCAACAGGTGCAAACACTCACCTGGGCACGGGTCCTTCTGGCACGGTTCGGTCTGACGACCGTCTCCCTCGCAGTCTTTCCCGCCCATCTGAGGCGTCGGGGAATTACACAACCGGATGCGAGTGATGACGCCCTCACCACACGTCACAGAGCAAGAAGACCAGGGGGACCAATGGCTCCAGCTGCCGTCCTGCTTGACTGCATGAAGACAGAAATAAGCATTAACCATGTGCATGGGATCCAAATACGATGCAAGCGGCGGATGTAGTTGAACTCACAGCGTTTGTCGCATTCTTGCTTGTAACAATCTCTCGTCTGGACAGACGTGCCGTCGCAGTTGCTGTTGATTCGGTCGCAGGAGCGTCCGCGCTGCTGAATGCCTCGGCCGCAGGTCACCGAACAGTGTGTCCATTCGGACCAGGGCGACCAGCCGTCCACACCCGCATCGTTCGCTTGAAGAAAACAATCAGAGGAAATATGTGAGCCATGCTGGCAAAATGAGTGTGCATGCGCAAGGGCTTATTTTGAGCTACAGACAAAAAAGTGATTCGATTTTGAGGTTTTCACAAAAATGCCCTCGTCTAGAGATCCCAATGCTCCAATAAGTCTAAAATGATCTTTAGTTGTACATTTTCTGAGAGGAATACCTTTTACCTGCTCACTGTCTGAAGCGCCCACATAAAGACGACACAGACTGTGCATGATCCTGATTAAATATAAATATAGAAAACTTTAACTCGATTTTTCTCGAAATGGACTCTATCAACTTCAAACGGGCGTCGCTCAGTCATTTTTTTTGTCCGATTCCAACAAATCACACATCATTTTGAAGGCCTTGGAGAATGTAAATTATATATTATTTTTGATTTGCTCATTGTGACTCATTTTGCCAGCACAGGTCACATACAATGTATTGCCAAAATATTGGCACCCCCCTCTAATGAAAGGTTTGACTATAGTAATCTCCATGATGATATAGAATATCATAATATGCTTAAACATTAAGATTTGTACTCATGGAAATTACTAAAGTACTCAAACCTTTCATTAGAAGGGGGTGCCAATACTTTTGGCAATATAGTGTATCTCTAAATGTGTCCAGAGATCAGATGAATTGTGAAACTTGACTTACGCGTTCCGCAGCGCGGGCAGCATTCGCCGTCGGGGACGGTGGCGTTGGCGCAGGGCATGAGAGGACAGGAGATTTCACGGCACACAGTGGCGGAGTTCTGCCAATAAAATATTTGAAGCAAGTTTAATCGCACGATCCCAACAGCTGCACATAATGGATGAGAAATAAACGCCTCTCTGCTGGCAATAAAAAAAGTGACCCTTGGCTTTGGCAGGAAAATCTTGCGGTGATATAAAACTCAGGGGAATACATCTGACCGGACTAACAATGTGTTTTAATGTGGGTGGAGAAGACATACTGAGTCAGCGGACACACTAACACACACGCAGACGGAAACCAGAGACAGCGGGTATCACTCACCAATTAAAACATTCCTGAATCCCAGCCATTGAGATGCATGTGTGCAGTGAAACAGAGAATGGATTGAGAGAGGCTTTTTTCTTCTCCAACACTAAGAGCAGGGATTTTCACTAACTTAACCCACACAAAACACGTGACTGACCAGCAGCGTCGGGGAAAGTTAATTTTAAAAGTAATGCATTACAATATTGCGTTACTCCCTAAAAAAGTAACAAATTACGTTACTTAGTTACTTTTTATGGAAAGTAATGAGTTACTTTACTTTTTAAATATGAGCAGGGCTTAATTGGTTGTTTTTAATATAATACGTTCTATATGTGTCCCTGCAGCACAACAGCAGTCATAAGCAGCAAAGGTAATATTTAGCAAACAATACACTGTATGAGTCAAAATTTTACATTTTCTTTTATGCCAAAAATCATTAGGGTATTAAAATCATGTTCCATGAAGATATTTTGTAAATGTCCTGTCATAAAAATATTTTTTGATTAGTAATATGCATTGCTAAGAACTTAATTTTAACAACTTTAAAGATGATTTTCTCAATATTTAGATTTGTTTGCACCCTCAGATTCCAGATTTTCAAATATTGTCCTATCATAACAAACCATACGTCAATTAAATATTATTTATTCAGATAAAAAAAAATGGACACTTGTGACTGGTTTTGTGGTCCAGGGTTACAAATATGTTAAATAACACAAATTATTTAATCCCGTTTTATTAACCAATTCTTTGCTGCTGACCTTTGATGATCCAGTTTATTCATAATAATAAGCAAAAATGACTAGATACACTAATAATTGTGCTTCATTTATGTTTTTTATTGCCGAAGAGTGTTGAACTTATTCTGCGTTCTACTGTACAGACGTGAATTACTCGTCCTTCAGGTGGGGTCCTACTCAGCCTGAGGTGGATTCATTTAACTTTTTGGTGTGAAAGGGCTTTTATATTTGCTATAAATGTGATGCTGGAGCACAAAACCAGTCATAAGGGTCAATTTTTTTCGAAATTGAGATTTATACATTATTTGAAAATCTGGAATCTGAGGGTGCAAAAAAATCTCAATATTGAGAAAATCATCTTTAAAGTTGTTCAAATTTAGTTCTTAGCAATGCATATTACTAATCAATAATTAAGTTTATGGTAGTGAATGTACAAAATATCTTCATGGAACATGATCTTAATATCCTAATGATTTTTGGCATATTTTTTTTATTTATAATTTGACTCATACAATGTATTGTTCTCTAAAAATAGCTGTGCTGCTTATGACTGCGTCTGTGCTCCAGGGACACATATCATTATTCCAGGTTTGCATTTCACCGTTTTAATTTATTTAAATGAATACTGAATGTGCTTTATGCAAGTGGGATGAATTAATGCACATTCATATTTAGTCTAGATCTACAGTAAGATCATATTCACACAAAACCCCTCTGTACTTCTGATGTCTCCAAACATGGCGACACTAGAGCTGTCAGTCAATAACTGGGCAAAGAAAGTAACTCCGATACTTCCATCTAAATTAAAAAGTAATGAGTTACTTTACTAGTTACTTGAAACAGTAATCCGATTATGTAACTTGTGATGCGTTACACTGCTGACCGGTACACATGAAGTGAAAAGCACACAGTAAGAAGACCCATACCTGACAAGTGCAATGTGTGCAGCTGTCCACCGTCCACTCGGCTTTGTCTCTGTAAACGATGCCGTTGTGCAGACAAACCCCTTCGTGGATTTGAATCTGAGTCATGATTAAGTTGTTGTCTGCTGTCTGAAAGCCAGATGAAGAACAGAGGACGAGCATTATAAGAGAAAACGGGTGGAGGGACACATGCATGTATGAACATCAGACAGACAGCTGGATTCGATCCTCACCACTTGGTGGAGCTCGTTGGACAATTGCTTCACCACCACGCCGAGTCCCTTGAGCTCCTTAAACATGCTGGACAGATCGTCGCAGGAAAAACCGCAGATGTCCTGCAGATCTGAAGAGGAACGGAATCTGACATTAACATCACGAGTCCATGATGAGACCCCAGATACATTACAAACACATGACGATCATCTGACCTTTAGTCTTGTGTCCGGTGTAATCGGTGCGGATGGCCGGACTGGATCCGTTCAGGGTCATGACATCAGTGATGAAGCTTGCTGTATTGACAACACATGAGCTTTAATATAACATCTCTGTTTTATATGTGTGTGTGAGCCTGGAGCACAGAAGCAGTCATAAGCAGCACATGTATATTTAGCCAACAATACATTGTATGAGTCTAAAATTATAATTTTTCTGTTGTGCAAAAAATCATTAGGATATTAAGATCATGAAGATATTTTGTAAATTGCCTACCGTAAAATGTATTTTTGATTAGTAATATGCATTGCTAAGAACTTAATTTGAACAACTTTAAAGATGATTTTCTCAATATTTAGATTTTTTTGCACCCTCAGATTCCAGATTTTCAAATATTGTCCAAACCATACATCAATGGAAAGATTATTTATTCAGAAAAAACTGACCCTTATGACTGGTTTTGTGGTCCAGGGTCACAGACACATGCAACATTTATTTAATTACACTTATTTTTTCAGCATTTAAGAATATAAAAAGTTATGCTCTATTAAGCACTCACAGCTCGCGCATCCTTTATTGCGTAAAATCGCGTCCAGCGTCGTTCCAAAAACAAACCTCACGTTCTGGAGAACTCCCTGGAAAACGGGATAATGGTTAAAAACCGAGACTGGCAGACAAGACTGAACAGATACTATTACATTGAAACCGGAGACCGTGCAATAAAAACGTACGCTTTGCGCGCATTAACCGCGTCTCTACGCGTTTCGTTAGAGGAAGGACACATGCATCAAATGGAAATATAATACAACGGATAACACGATAACATCACAGGTGAATACACTCAATCAGATCTGATGCATCTTACACG
>CM049806.1:26749665-26762165 GCA_027422405.1 Ptychobarbus kaznakovi | reverse complement strand
TTCTGTGATCATCTGATTTATTGTGCCGTATTTCCCTGATTTGCACAGAACCTGTTCAGTCATGAAGATAATGTTAAAATACAATAACTAGAAAAAAAACCTTGCAATCCATTTTTCTTGTGCAATTTTAATGAAATGGGATATTACCAAGAAAAACAATCACATGGTGAACGTGTCTCTATTTGAAAGCGGTTGATTAATAAAAGTTATTGATGATGTGAGATGGAAGGAAAGTCGTTTCTGGAGCAAGCTGTTACATTTTGATTTAGGATTATGAAGATGAACATGTATTTCTGTAGAATAATGTCACTGATGAATCGTTCACAATGAGAGTACACTGCAAAAAAATAGTATTTTTGTCTTGTTTTATAGTATAAATGTCTACAAATTCTGAATTAAGATGCGTTTACAAGTAAAATGACTCGAGATATTATGTCTTGGTTTATGAAAAAAATAAATAGTTTTTGCATCAAACATGTAAAAGTATCTGCCAATGGGGTAAGAAAAATTGTCTTGTTTAGACTTTAAATTAAGATGATTTTTCTTACCCCATTAGCAGATATTTTTGATTGTTTAAAGCAAAAACTAACAAAAATGTGGGTAATATTTTCAGAAAAGACGACAAAATATCTTAAGTAATGTTACTTGTCAAGTAAACGCATCTTAATTCAAAATTTGTAGATATTTATACTAGAAAACAAGACTGAAATACTAAGGCAGAGTATAGGATTTTTAGTGTATAGGATATAAGTTATCACAGCAAACAGATTTCATTTTGATTTCATGCTGGCTATAATATTTAACAGCACGCTTCATCTTGATCTCGGTCGTGCACCAACTAACTCGAGCAGTTATTAGCTGTTCATCTGAAGATGCTGTGAATCATCCATCACTTCAGTAAAGAGCTGAGGTTGTAGAAGTCATCATTTAGTGTCTTTGCCCCGCCGTGTCCTCAGGGCTCAGTCTGGACTCCTGCTCTCATCATGTATGAAGATAACGAGGTGAAGGAGCACATGTCTTCAGGGAACACATACTCATGCTCATCTCTGTCACGACGCATGACCTTCCAGGAAAGAGAGCTTAAAAATCTACCCATATTGCTTCATGCTAATGGATGACGAACATGATACTCAGGGTTTAGTTCAGGTGATGCTTTCCAAACAGCGCTGAGCGATCAGGAATAAAACTGTCAGATGAACAACAGCAGCTGTGACAGATGGAGATTAATGAGGCCGAGCAGATCAAGTCAAGTGTATTTGTGTAGCGCAGCTTTGCAGAAAATCACACATGTTTGTTATGATAACAAACTTGTTCAAGTAAGAGAGTTAAATATCACAATAATAAGAGGTTTAAATATCAGTTGGTTTTATACAGTTAAGATATTTAAACAGTGGTTGGTTTTATATGATTAAGAAATTAAATATCGGTTGGTTTTATATAATTAAGAAATTCAAATATTGGTTGGTTTTATATTATTACGAAATTCAAATATCGGTTGGTTTTACATGATTAAAAAAATGTAAATATCGGTTGGTTTTATATAATTAAGAAATGTAAATATCGGTTGGATTTATACGGTTAAGAGATTTAAATACTGGTTGTTTTTGTTTTATTAAGATAGTTAAAGATTGGTCGGTTTTATATAATTAAGAAATTCAAATATCGGTTGGTTTTATATAATTAAGAAATTCAAATATCGGTTGGTTTTATATGTTAAGAAATTCAAATATCGGTTGGTATTATATGATAAAGAGATTTAAATACTGGTTGTTTTTGTTCTATTAAGATATTTAAACATTGGTTGGTTTTATTTAATTAATAAATTCAAATATCGGTTGGTTTTGTTCTATTAAGAAATTTAAATATAAGTTTGTTTTGTTCTATTATATAAATTATATAATTATATAAAACCGACCAATGTTTAAATATCTTAATATATTTAAACATTGGTCGGTTTTATATGATTAAGAAATGTTAATATCGGTTGGTTTTATATGATTAAGACATTTTTATATCGGTTGATTTTGTTCTATTAAGATATTTAAATATATGTTTGTTTTGTTCTATTAAGATATTTAAATATATGTTTGTTTTGTTCTATTAAGATATTTAATCATTGGTTGGTTTTATATGGTTAAGAAATTCAAATATCAGTTGTTTTTTTTCTATTAAAAAAGTTAAATATTGGCCAGTTTTGTTCTGTTACGAGATTTAAATACAAGTAAGTTGTGTGCGTTTAAATATTGTTAAGTTTTGTTATGTTAAGTTCATTAATGTCAGACAATTTAGTTAAATTTGGAGATTTAAACGTTGGGTTGGTTTTATTCGATTAAGAGAATTAAACATCGGTCAGTTTTATTCTAGTAAGAGATTTGTTCCAGTAAGAGATTGATTAAGAGATTTTGTTTGGTAGGTCGGTTGGTTTTGTCCATAGCAAGAGTAAGAATCTCACAAAAAGTATTGAAGTATTTAATAAATATATAGTTGCCACAGGTGAAAATCTACCTGCATCAATAAGGATACAGCTGGTTGTCTAAAGTGAAATTTAACCAGCTGTCAAAGAGTCTGACGTAAATTTTATATTTTCCAAATGTAAATATTTATCTGACAATGCTTGGCTTAGATTTACATTAGTAATGTCTCTAACTTCAGGCAGAATTATTATATTTTGATGGCATTCTTTATGTTATTTGAAAATTACTTTTATCATCGTAAAGATTTTGGCCAGTGTTTTGAGCAGACAGCGGCTAGGAACTCAGCACATAATAATTCAAGTGACTCATGTTTCTGAATATCACACTTAACATCTACAGCTCGTCTGTCCTCTCTCTAATGAGTCGATCCTGAGGTTTCCACGGACAGATGCTGGGTTTGGCAGGGATAATGGATTTAGCTCTGAATCGCTGGAATGTCTGTACCGTCTGTGAAAACATCAGAGAATGTTCTGGGTTTCTAGGAGTGGCGTATGCTTCGTTCCGATCATAGGAAGGGAATGCGTCTGTCCCACAGGATCTCAAAAACATCTTCTGAATGAAGAATCAAGGGAAGCTGCAGCAGTAGCCGGTCGTTTCCGATGCGTCTCACATTGCATTTCCATTTATGGGCAGTGAGGAGTATTCGACAAGCACATCTGTGCGTCTTACATCACCGATATTGTTTATACAGACTTTCTCATTCTCTTTCTGCTGCCAACATCTTCATCATAGATGCCCCGGAAAGCCATTTAGTAAATGCAAATGAATAAACAAAGATACGATCCATGTGGACCTCTCTATCTGAACTGTAAATGCATGTGAAGAGTGTGAGTCGGAGGTCAAAGGTCGTTCTGATTCACTCACCGCCTGTGTATCTTCAACATCACAGCCCATGAAATCCCAGATGTTGCTCAATCTCTAAGGGACAGAAACTCATAAAACATAATGCGATCATTAGACGTTGAGCCGGTCGTTTACAGCGCCGTTCTTTCCCATGAAGTCATGAGGATGATTTCAAACACTGTTCCTTTTTTATTTGTCCTGTTTCTAAACACACTCTTCATCAAGCTCGGCATTTGGCAACCTGGTGAAATAATAAACATTATATCAGTATATCATATTTACTAGATGATTGTATGCAATACCGGAATCAGATCTTCAGACTCAAATGGGAAGAATGGACGGTTTATGACTAGCAAAGGGTTTTACTGAGGAATGCTGAGGAAATAATGGACCACTAAAACCTGCAAGATTCAGAAACCATCAGATGAAACTTACAACTAGAATACGTCAAGATGTTCAGAAGAGACTGATAAACACAGCTGTTATCTGAACTATAAACACATGTGTCCCTGGAGCACAGACGCAGTCATAAGCAGCACATCTATATTTGTAGCAATAGACAACAATACATTGTATGGGTCAACATTATACATTTTTCTTTTATGCCAAAAATAATTAGGATATCATAAGATATCAAGCAAGCCACTGAAGCTTATTTTGGATGAGACATTAAGACTGCTCAAATATGTTTCTGTATATTTAATAAAAAAATCCCATGGCACTTCTCGTAAAGAGTAGGGTGTAACCCGGTGTCCTGGCCAAATTCCCACCACTGGCCCTTGTCAATCATGGATCCTAATAATCCCCATCCACTTGATTGGCTGTATCTCTCTCTCTCCTCTCCATCTGTAGCTGGTGTGTGGTGAGCGCACTGGCGCCGTTGTCCTGCGGCAGCCGTCGCATCATCCAAGTGGATGCTGCACACTGGTGGTGGTTGAGGAGAGACCCCCGACATGATTGTAAAGCGCTTTGGGTGTACAACAATACACAAAAAGCGCTATATAAATGCATCATTCATTCATTCATTCATGTTCCATGAAGATATTTTGTACATTTCCTATCATAAAAATATGTTTTTATTATTAATATGCATTGCTAAGAACTTCATTTGGACATTGATTTTATATTTTTGATATTTGATACATTTGATATTTTTATGCACCCTCAGATTCCAGATTTTCAAACATTGTCCGATCATAACAAACCATGCATCAATGGAAATATTATTTATTCAGCTTTCAGATGATGTATAAATCTCAATTTTGAAAAATTGACACTTATGACTGGTTTTGTGCTCCAGGGTCACATTTATTAAATTGTACAAACATGTATTAAGATGTGCTATACCTTCAATTAGCAATTAAATGCACTATATATATATATATATTCTTTTTTTATGAAAGAAAATTAGGGATTCCAACCTCAAAATGTATTAAATTATATGTCTCGCTTCATTAATTAAATGCATCATTGGAAATAATAATAACAATTCTAAAGAAAGAAAGAAAGAAAAAGAAAATCAGAAATCTGAATTATTTACACTAACAGTTAAACGTTTTTGAACAATAATATTTTTTATATTTTTTAAAGAATTCTCTTCTGCTCACCAAGCATGCATTTATTTGATCCAAAATACAGCAAAAGCAGTACAATTTTGAAATATTTTCATGAAATATTATTACTATTTAAAACTGTTTTCTATAGGAATGCATTTTAAAATGTCATTTATTCCTGTGATTTTTGTATTTTCAGCATCATTACTCCAGTCTTCAGTGTCATGATCTTCAGAATCAGAAATCATTATAATATGCTTATTTGCTGCTCAAGAAATATTTCTGATTATAATTATTATGTTGAAAACAGTTGAGTCTAATTTTTTAGGTTTCTTTGATGAATTGAAAGTTCAGAAGAACAGCATTTATCTGAAATAGAAATCTTTTGTAACATTATAAATGTCTTTATCACCACTTTTGATTGATTTAAAGCATACTCGCTAAATAAAAGTATTAATTTCTATAATCCCCCCCCCCCAAAAAAAGAAACATTCTACTGACTCCAAGTGTTTTAATGGGACAGTGTATAATGTTACAAAAGCTTTTTATTTCTAATTAACACTGATCTTTTGATATTTCTATTCATCAAAGGAATCCAGAAAAAATTTACTCAACTGTTTTAAATATTAATAATAATAAAAAATGTTTCTTGAACTGGAAATCAGCATATTATTATGATTTCTGAATATCACGTGACACTGAAGACTGGAGTTACGATGCTGAAATTACAGAAATAAATTACAGTTTAACACATATTCACATAGAAAATAGTACAAATATTTCACAATTTTACTGCTTTTGCTGTATTTTGAATCAAATAAATGCAAGCTTGCTGAGCAAAAGAGACTTCTCTAAAAAACTGACTGGTAATGTATATATATATATGCATCTTTCATATCTCAATATGCAATGTTAGACCTAATCTAATGCCATCTAAAGCATTTCTAAACATATTTTCTTGCAGAATATTCCGGCTTCATGTTCACTGGATTCAAGCATCTATCATCATCAAGGAGAGCAGGAGCGGCAGATAAATGCACTAGTTTGGCATCGCTCCGAGCACACTGGCATCAGTAACGCTCAGGAATCACGCTCCTCAAATATGGGTCAGAACCTCAGAAGAACCCGGCTGAGAAACACAAAGCAGGATCATTCATCGAGCGGGTGAAAGATGACGCCAAAGCTCGACTCACACGTCTGCTGAACTGATTAATGCACAGCCTGGTGAAGTCTGCGGCCTGTGTCAGAGCCACAGCTTGTAATGTACCTCAATATAAAGATCCGCTGTAATAAACGCTGCTCAAAACCACCGTGCGACGAGATGCACAGAGAATCAGTTAGAAGCCCAATAAAACGTGTTGAAAAGCACGTCTTGGTCTTGATCTGGACCGTCTCCAAACATTAAACAGCTCTGAGTTTTTAGGTCTGATGTTCATCAGCTCGGATCATTCCAGCATCGCCGTTTGTGAAATGTCCCTCAAGAACAACTGTCCTCGTGTGTGTTTTTATTTTTGAGTTGCAGGAATCTAGAAGCTGAACATAAACAGAAATGATGCAACATGGAAAGAGCAGTTGTGTAAAATATACCGAAGCAGTTCAGAGCTGTCATGTGAACGAATGCATCTTCACGTCTTTATCATTCACATACTGACAGGAGTCACATCTCAATGATGCCACTGACTCAGAGTCCTGTTTGTTTGCCATTTTCCCAGCGTGTATTTAATAGAGAACTTTGACTTGAAGCTGTCAATTGTTTATGTTCCATATGTATTTTTATTGTATTTTAGTAATGATTAATGATAATAAACGTGTTTGAATATCTCATGTATTTTGTGTTCCACGTGTATTTTTATTGTATTTTAGTAATGATTAATGATAATAAACGTGTTTGAATATCTCATGTATTTTGTGTTCCACGTGTATTTTTATTGTATTTTAGTAATGATTAATGATAATAAACTAGTTTGACATGTATTTTGACGTGTATTTTCGTCATGTATTTTGTGTTCCACGTGTATTTTTATCTAGTAATAATTTTGTGTTCCAATTGTATACGTGTTTGAATATCTCATGTATTTTGTGTTCCACATGTATTTTTATTGTATCTTTGAATATCTCATGTATTTTGTGTTCCACATGTATTTTTAGTTCTTTATCTAGAGTGGGATGTTCGTGACATGAAGAGTGGAATAAACCAATGACTCAAGCACATTGTTAAAAATAGAGGAACGGGATCATTGGAAACACACGAACTCCATCCAGAAACCTGAGGAATGTTCCATCTTTAACTCGTTATGACAAGCAGTCAATCAGAGGAGGGTGACGGGAAGGATCCGTGTGTTTTAACGGGCCGAGGGTGTTCCGGTAACTCTGATCCCGAGGGAAGCCGTTCATCAGAGGAGCGTCAGGAATGTGTTTGAACACGAGTCACGTCACTTGACGTCACACTCCGAATCCATCTGCTCCTCAGACTCCTGAAGATCTGCAGAAACACACAAACAATGAACCATTTCCAGCAAACACTGTATAACCAGTGCTGGGGAGTAAAGCTACATGTAACGGAATTATGTCATTTAAAGTAACTGGAATCTGTTACAGTTACTGAGATAAAACCTGTAATTAAATTACAGTTACTTAGGAAAATGTAACGATTACAGAAAAGGTTACATCTGAATATTTTCACACACGTACAGATTTAATTGATTTCTTTCTCAAATTGCAGTGACTGCTTTAATACATGAGACAGCAATGTTTCAGGAGTTAAGGACACAGAATACGAATCGTGACACACTTTTGGATTGATTTTATTTGTTGATATACATGAACATGTCTGAAAAATCACTCTTTCATCTGAAAGTGAAAGTTTATGCAAGTAAAATAAATGTATTTTGTTTTAAAAAATTTCATGTTTTGTTTTAAATAAATATTTGGACCATTTTTGAGCAAGCATGAGTTATAAACTCATAAATTATATTTAAATTATATTACAATGGAAAAATCACTCTTTACTGTTTAATAAAATAAATGTATTTTGTTTTAAAAAATTTCTGGTAATTCTCAGATTATATGTTCTTATACATTTAATTTAATTGTATATTAAAAATAATATTAACAATTATTATTATAATAAACCAAATAAATTAAATATATAATTCATTATTATTATTTTATTATTAATATATTGTATGAAATTTATAAGAACATATATATACATATATTAAAATACATATGTGACCCTGAAGCACAAAAGCAGTCATAAGCAGCACAGGTATAAAAAAATATATTGTATGGGTCAAAATATAATTTTTTCTTTCATGCCAAAAATCATTAGGATATTAAGATCATGTTCCATGAAGATATTTTGCATATTTACTACCACAAAATTAATTTTTGATTAGTAATATGCATTGCTAAGAACTTCACTTGAACAACTTTAAAGATGATTTTCTCAATATTTAGATTTTTTTGCACCAGATTTTCATATATCTATATTTTGCACCAGACTTTCATATATTATATAAATATATTTCATATATTTACATATATATATATTCGCATTGACTCATTAATGAGAATTACAATATGATACAATATGGTTTTAGTTTAAAAAAAATAATTAAAGTTATGTTTTATAAAATAATGATTGTTCTGGTCCAAACAGCCTCGGATTATGAAAACAGTATGTGGATTGTTGAGTGCATGATGCGGGTTAAAGACACGTATGTGAGCGGCGTGAAGCACCCCTGATGAAGGAAGCAGTGAGACGGCCGATCCGGGTTCATTTACTGCTGCTGGGTCTGCAGAGAGAGAGAGAGAGAGAGAGAGAGAGAGATGCTGTTATATGGAGAGAAGCGGAGGCTGAGGTGAAGATGTGAGTGTTTAGCAGAACTCAGTCATGCTGCAGAATCAGATCTGTGTGTAATGAGCCATTATATAGAGATGCTCGCTCCTGCTGTGTTTGACTGGAATATACATTCACCAGATCACATGACTGGCCTGACAGAGACCAAATGTGTCCCTGGAGCACAATATATTTGTATTTTTGTAGCAATAGCCAATTGTATGGGTCAAAATTATAAATTTTTCTTTCATGCCAAAAATCATTAGATATTAAGATAATGTTCCATGAAGATATTTTGTACCGTAAATATATCAAAACTTAATTTTTGATTAGTAATATGCATTGCTAAGAATTCATTTGAACAACTTTAAAGATGATTTTCTCAATATTTAGATTTTTTTGCACCCTCAGATTTTCAGCCAAATATTGTTCAATCATAACAAACCATACATCAAATGGAAAGATTATTTATTCAGCTTTTAGATAATGCACAAATCTCTTTTTTTTTAAATGGACTCTTATGACTGGTTTTGTGCTCCAGGGTCACATATGAACTCAAAAGAGCCATAAAACAGAGGACAATCCTACATTACAACACAATCCCATTCCCATCGCTTATTACACAACCACAAAAAGAAATGGAGAGTGTTGTAGAAGCTGAAACCACTGAAATCTCCCAATAATCTGAGTCAGAGATGAGTAAAGAAACCGCAGATCTCTCCTCAACGACACGTGGTTCATGTCTGCCTCAGAAAAACTGCGTTATGCTTTACTTTGAAGCTTACAGCATGTAGATCTCTCATTATTCTCTCGTTAGGCTAAGTGAGACTCGTCACAGCACTCTTTTGTTGATTTCGATGGCTTCTATTGACCTCACTTATAAGTCACTTTGGATGAAAGTGTCAGCTAAATGACTAAATGTAAATTTAATACATAATACAGATTCATTTCTGAAATTTTTTGTAGGCCTGTCATTTTTTTTTAATAAAGCGAGTATTTGCTTTAAAGGCCAAACCTGAAAAAAATGGCACCATCTGGTAAAAAATAGTAAAAATTTAATTTCTAAGCCTTGCCAACAGAATGAAAGCCTGTCAACAAAAATTGCATCATTTTATTAAAAATATCAGTTTTAATGGGTTTCAGTGGAACATTTTTGTCCAAAAGACGCTGAGAGGAACTATTTTTATACCTCGTGCAAATAAATTCATTAAAGGAAATGATGTTGGAATATTATAATTCCAATAAAAATACACACCTGAGCCAAAATGTATGCACTTCGCATTAACACGGGCAAAATCATAAAAGAAAATGATGCACAAAAATGTCCATAAGGTTGCACAAGGGTTATAAAATGTGTTTAGTCAGTACTTGTAGTACACTAGTACACTAAAGTCTACTAAAAGTGTTGACTAAATACATTTTAAATAGAGAGATAGTATGCTAAAAGTGCATTTTAGTTCATATTCATGGTGTTGAGTACACAGCATGATCATTTTTAGTATATTAAGTACTAATCGAGCACTTTAAGTACATTATGGACTTGTTTTTCACCTGCATGGGAAAGAATGAAACTATTTTTCAAGGATTTTGTTTTTGGAAAAAAAAAAAGAAGCAGTTTCTGTAAAGCTACTGTGAAATAATATGCATTGTAAAAAGCACTAAATAAATATTGGTTAAACAGTAATCAAACATTAATGTTTATCTATAATAATAGTATTTTGAATGCTTTCAGTCTGTGTACGTCTCTGTACGATCTCTTGAAGGAACGTCAGAGCTTGAAAGCTCTTGTTGAGCTTCTGACTTTGACCTCAATTTGTTCAGCAGAGGAATTTATGAGTCTCTCCTGAGATGATCATATTTCAGCCGAAGACTTCTGTATGAAGTGTGTTCATGTGCTTGGCTTTCACATCACATCTGTGTTTGTGTTCAGAAACGCTTGGTTCTGCTCCTCGGGTGCTCAAACACAACTCAAGAGCTCATTTGCAAAACATGACTCTGTTTTTAACATGTTTCACGAATCGTGCATTACAATTAATCCAAATACAGCTGACTAACACAATAAAAACATGACAACATAATAAAAAATGTAGTTATCTGTTTTTGCAAAAAAACCTCTTCAAGATCAAAACATCCGTCAAACGGCATCAGACACAGAGTTATGAGCAAAAATTAAAATGATTTTATTACTTAATATTTTTGTCTTGATTTTAGTATAAATGTGACCCTGGAGCACATAATGGTCAATTTTTTTAAATTAAGATTTATGCATCATCTGAAAGCTGAATAAATAAAATAAAATAGCACTGGCTCACTTTTTTATATTTATGAATAAATAATATTTCCATTGATGTATGGTTTGTTATGATCGGACAATATTTGAAAATCTGGAATCTGAGGGTGCAAAAAAAATCATCAAAAATCAAAAATCATCTTTAAAGTTGTTCAAATTAAGTTCTTAGCGATGCATATTAATAATCAAAAATTAAGTTTATGATAGGAAATATGCAAAATATCTTCATGAAACATGATCTTAATATCCTAATGATTTTTGGCATAATAGAAAAATGTAATAATTTTGACTCATACAATGTATTATAAATATAGCTGTGCTGCTTATGACTGCGTCTGTGCTCCAGGGACACGTGTTTTTTTCTTCTAATTGCTCAAATTATGGTAATTTCTTTGTGAAAATAGTTTCTACAGCAAATCTAGGGTTGCTTTGGTCATCCATCAGGAGAAGCGGTCAGGTCTCCGGTGACCTCACCCCCCCCCCCCATCACAATCACATCTATGTCGGGGATGTTTTTCTGGGATTACCTCACCATCGTCTCGTCTAAGAGTCACATCCAGACACAGACTGACACGTTCTGTAAATCCAGATGCCTTTGAACGTGGAAGATAATGAAGAACTTGATTAATCAATAATCTCATGATAGCGGTTAAAGTCCTTGACTTCGGCTTTGATCTAAAAAACAAAGTCAAACAGACATTTACCAGACACTGAACAAGCCAACAGAAAACAGGCCATGCCTTCAGTCATTTAGAGACCGATAATAATCCCAAAAATACAGTAAAATATTAGTGCAATTAAAAAAAAAACATTTGAAAAACCTTTACATTTAAAACATTACTTTGCAAAAAGAATCTGGATTCATGTTTTGCTGTTCTGCAGAGACTGCGATGCATTTACCAGACTAATGTTTCATCTGTCATCAGCACGCGTTACATACGCTTTTCACATCAGCTCAAGCATGTATGTTTGACCGCAGGCCTCCGTTCTACACCCTAGAGGAGTGTTGTGTGTGTGTGTGTGTGTGTGTGTGTGTGTGTGTGTGTGTGTGTGTGTGTGTGTGTGTGTGTGTGGGTGTGTGTGTGTTGTGTGTGTGTGTGTGTGAATGTGTGTGTGTGTGGTGTGTGTGTGTGTGGTGTGTGTGTGTTTGTGTGTGTGTGTGTGTGTGAGTGTGTGTGTGTGTGTGTGTGTGTGTTGTGTGTGTGTGTGTGTGAGAGTGTGTGTGTGTGTGTGTGTGTGTGGTGTGTAAGTGTGTGCGTGTGTTGTGTGTGTGTGTGTGTGTGTGTGTGTAGTGTGTGTGTGTGTGTGTGTGTGTGTGTGTGTGGTGTCGTGTGTTGTGTGTGTGTGTGTGTGTGGGTGTGTGTGGTGTGTGTGTGTGTGTGGGTGTGTGTGTGTGTGACTGTGTGTGTGTGTGTGTGTGTGTTGTGTGTGTGTGGTGTGTGTGTAGTCTGCGTGTGTGTGTGTGTGAGTGAGTGAGTGTGTGTGTGTGTGTGTGTGTG
>CM049806.1:26730064-26749565 GCA_027422405.1 Ptychobarbus kaznakovi | reverse complement strand
TGTCGCTGGTCACGGCTCGGTCGCCGGCGTCTCGTGCCGCTCCCCAGCAGGAGTTATAATAAAGCACGATTTTCCTCGTGATTGAGTCGCGACAGTCAGCGGCACCTCGCCTTGGATCCGCCGGAACTGTTTGCTGGAGGGTTCCCACCTGGTCCGCTTCCACCGCGTAATAACAGCCGTCCAGCTTATTCTGGACCTGAGCGGGACAAACACAGGAGGAAAGATAAGTGTGTGTGTCCCTGGAGCACAGACGCAGTCGTAATAACACAGGGATAAAACAATACATTGTATGGGTCAAAATTAAAAAAATTATTTTATGCCAAAAATCATTAGGATATTAAGATCATGTTCCATGAAGATATTTAGTACATTTGCATACCATAAATATATCAAAACTGAATTATTGATTCTTAATATGCATTGCTAAGAATTCATTTGAAAAACTTTAAAGATGATTTTCTCAATATTTAGATTTTTTTGCACCCTCAGATTCCAGATTTTCAAATATTGTCCGATCATAACAAACCATACATCAATGGAAATATTAATTTATTCAGCTTTCAGATGATGCACAAATCAAAATTTTCAAAAATTGACCCTTATGACTGGTTTTGTGCTCTAAGGTCAGATATGAACCAACTAAAGAGAAACTGTCTCCCGGACATAAAAACCAAACCAAAACATCTGAAAGAAGAAAGAAATAATTAAGACTAAATAGCATTTTTACATTACGATATTTATTACAAATTATTATTAAATATTATTTTATACTTAATATAGTAAAATCAAATTTTGTATTAAATTAATTATTATATATATATTTTGTAATGTATATGCAGAAGCATATCTAAATTATAAATTATCACATTTATTTTTTACTTAATAGAATACTAAATAATAATAATAAGATTCGTATATAAATAGTTATAATATTGCAGTTCAAAATAATGTTTATTTTCTATGCAGCTGCATAACTAAATCATAAATTATATTATTATTATTATATTAACATAATATATATAATGCAACATAATACTTATAATAATAATAATTACCATATTCTAATATAATATAAGTAACAAAAATAATATTTAGCCTTATACGTTAAATATTTATAATATCACAGCTCAAAATTATTTTTATTTTATATGCAGATGTATTACTAAACTATAAATTACATAATACAATTATTTATTATTAAATGTATTATATTAATAATATTTAAGTATCATAATAATATTAATAATATTCAGTCTTATATTTTAAAGATTATAATATCACAATTCAAAACATATTTATTGGATATGAAGATGCACTACTAAACTATAAATTACATTATAAAATTATTTATGATATTAATAATATTTAAGAATTATAATAATAATATTCAGTCTTATATTTTAAAGATTTATAATATCACAACTAAAAATATTTTTTTATTTTATATGCAGATGCATTACTAAACTATAAATTACATTATAAATTATATAATAATTAGTTTTTTTTTACTTTATATAAGTATCATAATAATAATATTCAGTCTTATATTTTAAAGATTTATAATATCGCAGTTGAAAATGATCTATCTTTTCTTTGTACTCCTACAAAACCCCAATCATAAAGATGAATTCTTCCCAAACAGAGCTTGAAAAAAGCCGTTTCATATCACAATATAGCAGAAAATCAAATATTAATTTTTCCAGTTTCTAATACAGTCCCTGAAGACATCGCATGCACCGAGGCCAGTCTCTCAGATGATCGCAGGACGTCCCAAACAGGCACAGCACTAGTCCGTGTAGTATTACTGAATCTGAGTCTGTTACAGAGAGAGCTGGAAGACGTCTGACCTTTATAACCGCCCCGAACGCTCCCTTCCCCAGCAGCTGCAGCTCGGAGAACTCGGTGTAGTAGCGCGAGAACTGCTTCTGCACCTCCGTACTGAAGGGGGCGCTGAGGAGGTGACTGCGCGGGACGACCGTGGAGGCCAAATCATCGCCCGTGTCTGAGGAGCAAGCACACACAGAACTCGTTACAGAGGCGTTAGGGCTGTCATAAAGAAAAACACATTTTGAATATTTGTCGAAATTAAAATAAACATCCACATTCGAATGAAATAACTCTGCGTCAGGCAGCATTATCTGTTGTTGTTGAGTTTTGCTTGTGTGACTGTATGTAATGATGCTGGAAAGCACTTTGGTCAACGGCAGTTGTTTTAAATGTGGTTTATTTAACTATGCAGGGTTAGGTTTGTGTCCGGAAGTGTTCTGGTAAAAGTTGATATATGGAAAACTAAGTAAAGAGAGTAAATGCTAAATGTGCGATTTGGGGAAAATATAGATTTTTTTGACAGATATTGCGATTGCGATTTGATTTGCGATTTTAAATTTGCAAAGTCAAGCTTCAGCTCAATATTGTCAATAATGTGCAGCACAGTATAAGTATCGATACCCTGCTGAAAATTAATAAAAATACAATAGAAACTATCACAGAAATTCTTAGTTTCCATAAAAACATTACAAAATTAATTTTTGTTTTGGGTATTATTCCAATAGGAATTGCTGTTGTTCTATTGGCTGCCATCTGCTAGATTACATCCCACCAATAGAATGCATCAAATACACCATTATAGTTTATCAAATACATTATAGTTTATAGTTTATCAAATACATTATGGTTTACATTAAAACCAATACAGCTGCCATTATAACCCATAAAATCTTCTATTGTTTTGGGAGGGGTTCTACTGCTATTTTGTGTTTTAAGATTTTAATGGTATTACTACTTTTACAGGATTACTGAATTTCACAGGAAAGATTTGTTTATTTTTTCTAAATAAAGAACTATTTATTTAGTCAATTATTAAAGTGTTACATGTTACACGGGCTTAGGATATAGGCTGTGACGGTGGCAGATTTTTACCACCGCGGTGGTAATGGACCAACTACCGCCGGTGGCGCGGTGTTGTGTATATTTATATATATATATAATTCTGAAACGAAAAAATAAATAAATGAGGCTCAATCATCTATTAACAAACATACGTGTTTATTTTAGCACTTACGTCAGTGAACACTCAGCCTGCACAACACTAAAATAAATATCAAATAAATAATAGTTAAATAGGAAAGTAGCCTTAAATGAGAAAGTTAAATACACCCGGTCTACCTCACGCGAGCGGCACGGCGAGAACCCATTATAATCAGTGATGCTGTCTACACCAGATGCGCGATACAACACGACAAATCGGTCGCAGTAAACTGTCTCGTCCTATTTATGACGAACTGAAACTAAGTTAAAATGTCCTGTGGACAAACTCAACCTGTTGTTGCGACGCGGCATCCGGTTTAGACACGGTTCACTGTTCTGCCACCAAGCAAGCGGGCGCGTTAACTCCTCGTCTGCTGCACGCGCTCTCTGTGGAATAGGAATCGCGCCGTATGTTGCCACATTTCTTGTTAACATCTTCCATTTACCGCTGTCTTATTCGTATTTGGCCAATTTGGAGAAGTCCTCACCAATACACACCTGATCATCCGGGCGTTTGCGATGACGTGAACTTGAAGACTTGTACAAACGCGGATGGGTGACATGAATGGAGATGATTCCAGATCAGCGATTTAGTATTTGGTTTCCCAACAAGGTCCATCGCTCATCACGAAATAAATATGCTGAATGCAGAATAAACAGTATTGTCCTGCGCTCAAACCTGCCAATCTAAAGGAAGCGCCCTGTATGGCGTTTGAGGTAATTTGTGAATTAGCAGATTTATAGTCTAAATAAAAAAAATTGCAACTGTTACTATTATTACACTTGTTTACAAAACTTTGTATTATGCTTGTTATAGAGTGTGTGACGTCACGTGCACAACCGCCGGTGGCAATACACAACCGCGGTGGCAACCGACCACCGCCGGTGACGCGGTTGTCACGGCCACCGTCACAGCCCTACACGGGCTGATTTATTCATTTTTAAGGATTTGGGATTTTTAGAAAGAGTGGGAAATGTGCTGAATGTTTTATTTCATCCAAGTGAAGTCGGCGAGCTGTTAGACTTACTTTGCATTCGTTTTAAACGCGGAGCCAGGCATGAGTTGACACAGGTTGCATGCGTGTGTCTCTATTGCCAGATATCGCAGAACCGGGTGCGAGACCGTGAGTATTAAAGATCATTACGAGACCGGCTGTGTGTAAACGGCTCGTCGTGAGACGTAGGGCAGAGCGGAGCGAGTATGAGAAGCATTCAGAGACACGGGCTGTGTGGGTGTGTGTGGTCTTCTGAATCAGCGAACATGCATTATACGCTTATCTCAAATTAATCTGTTGGGGAGATAACATGTGTAAGATAACGTTCATGTAGCCTACTAATAAAAACATATCTTTTATTCTCCAGTACTGAACGCAGAGCCGATAAGGCAGTCTTGATATGCGTTGTGACGCAGCTCTTGCAAATGAACTTTTTTGTGCGTTGTCTGTTATATCGATGCTAAAGTTATATACGCGTTTCTTTAGTTTTAACTTTCAGTCTGACTCTTTTTAAATGGTGGGTGTTTACGTGTTTGGCTAGAGCAGTGCTGATCGGGGGGGAAACGGAGGTGCGCTCTCTCTATTGGTTAGTAAGACTGGCACTCATGCATATGCTCTGGAACAGGTAATATCACGTCCACATCGCAGGCTTTGTGATTAGCAAACCGCAACGTCTCAAATCGCGATTGCAATTCGATTTCGATTATTCGATCGCACAGCCCTAACGCTAAATCAGTGCAAGTGTCATTTTTGTCTAAATGTGCATATCACATTTTCTATAGAGACATCTATCAGTGTTGCACTAACATCTCACACAAGAGCTGCATGTTTAGAAAGCATGTCAAATTAATGCAAATTCAATTTTTAAAAAACATGGCGTTTTTTTGTATACCTCATGTTTTTAAATGAAAACGTGCTCTTTGTGATTGGTTTTCGGTCTTTTGTATTAAACTATTCATACACACATGATGCCGTTTTGTTTAAGCAAATTAATTAATTTGATTCGGTTTATAAACATTAATTTAAACATTATGCACTTTAAAATGCATTTACTGACATATATTTGAGAATTTAGATCTTTTGTGATATAGTTAACACGTTTGGGAATATTTTGAATAAAAGGGAAAAAAAAATGTATCAATGTCTCATTTGCATTCGTTTGGATATTCAGGGAAAATTGCATTCTTGCTTGTATTTTGAGCATTAAACAACAACTCGCACATGTTTCTGTATCAACGAGGGTTTCTTAAGTCCATCTCAGTCCCTCAATACTTGTTCTTCATACTATTAAGTTATACTCATATATATGTATGGCTGCTGTGTGTCACATGACGAGCAACCCCAGGAAATGAGTGCATGACGCCCCTGGTGTTGTGAGTCATGTTAAACCAGCGTGTGTTTGTGTGCGTGCTTCACCCTCCGAACTGGACTCCGGACACGGAGCGACGCTCTTGGGAGACGGAGGACGCAGGAACACATGATCCAGCAGCTGGTGAACGTGCCAGCGGTCAGCGTCGTTCAGACACACACACCTGCACAAACACACAGAATAAACACACACAGAATAAACACACACCTGCACAAACACACACAGAATAAACACACACCTGCACAAACACACACAGAATAAACACACACAGAATAAACACACACCTGCACAAACACACACAGAATAAACACACACCTGCACAAACACACACAGAATAAACACACACCTGCACACAGAATAAACACACACAGAATAAACACACACCTGCACACAGAATAAACACACACAGAATAAACACACACAGACACACCTGCACAAACACACACAGAATAAACACACACCTGCACAAACACACAGAATAAACACACACAGAACAAAACACAGAATAAACCACACAGAATAAAACACACACCTGCACAAACACACACAGAATAAACACACACAGATAAACACACCTGCACAAACACACCTGCACAAACACACACAGAATAAACACACACAGAATAAACACACACCTGCACAAACACACACAGAATAAACACACACAGAATAAACACACACCTGCACAAACACACAGAATAAACACACAGAATAAACACAAAGAATAAACACACACCTGCACAAACACACAGAATAAACACACACAGAATAAACACACACAGAATAAACACACACACAGAATAAACACACACAGAATAAACACACACACCTGCACAAACACACAGAATAAACACACACAGAATAAACACACACACCTGCACAAACACACAGAATAAACACACAAAGAATAAACACACACACCTGCACAAACACACAACCTGTTACTGCACACAACTAGTCTGGGTCGTTGAGTTGATGAACAGCTACTCGTTTGTTAAATCATAAAACGGTTTATTAAATTTAAAATCAACATCAGAGAAGCGTGAACATGGGAATGTGCAAGCACAACACACCACACACACACAAACACACTCACACGCACAGCACACACACACACACTCACACGCACAGCACACACACACTCACGCGCACAGCACGCACACGCACTCACAGCACGCACGCACTCACAGCACGCACGCACTCACAGCACGCATGCACTCACAAGCACGCACGCACTCACAGCACGCACGCACTCACAGCACGCACACACACGCACGCACTCACACACACACACACACACACACAGCACACACACACACACTCATGCGCACAGCACGCACACACACGCACGCACTCACACAGACTCTCTCACTCACACAAACTCACTTGTTGAGGAAGTCGTGCAGGTCTGCTGGCAGGTTCTCTGGCAGCGTTACTGGAAACTCCTTGACCTCGTGACCCTGAGCGAGCGCCAGCAGCAGCAGCCCCAGACTCCAGACGTCTCCCTTCTTCCCGGAGCGCGAGGGCAGCACGTCCTCGCTGAAGTGCACGCGACTCTGCTCAAAGATGTCCTGCTTACAGACGTCTGCGAGACGCTTGGCCAGACTGTAGTCTGCGATCCTCACGTCTCCCCGAGCGTCCAGAAGCACGCAGGACGGCTTCAGCTGCTTGTGCACTACTGAGTTAGAGTGCAGATAGTCAAGCGCGCTCACTAGCTGGACAGCATGTCGTCGCAGCTGATCGATGGGCACCGGAGCGCCGCCGGACAGCAGCTGAGACAGGCTGGAGCCGGGAACGTATTCGGCCAGCAGATCCACCACCAGACAGTCGTCTCGCTCGATGCAGCTCAGAGCTTGATAGTGCACCAGATGAGGATGACTGAGCTTTCAGCAGAGAGTTCAGCTCGTTCTCCGCGCCCTGGATCTGAGAGAAAACAGCGATGTGTGAGACGTGGAGCACAGAGATGCAAACAGGTAAGGGGGGGGGGGACATTGCACGGGGGCATATGCTCCACATGGAATTTATTTTAAAGACATTTGCTTCACATGCTCATTTGTGCACAGCAACAGGTGCATTTTTTTACCTTCAGGCAATGTTTTTCTAGGCTTATTAACTGTATGTCATGTTTTGTCATATTCTTACCATTCCATTAAGTGTATTATTATTATTATTATTACAATAAATAAAGCAATAAATGATGGCAAAACGAAGTGATACTTGTAGATATAAAACTAAAACCGCCAGTAGGTGGCGGTAAGTCACCGTATTAATGAGCGAGGCGTCACGTCATATTCATTCATTCATTCAGTAAGGAAGCAAAAGGCTGTAGTTATAAATGGATTATTAATCACTGACTCTTCAAAGCCCCAGATTCCTTCACTAACGAGACACCGCTGTTAATTGGAGACACACACTCCAGTTCTGTTGTGGATTTCATTGGAACTGTTATTATTTCATAACAAACAACTTCGACAATATTGTTTTTAAAATGTAAAATGTTCACTTGATTTGACCTTTTTTGTTGAACTGTTATTAAAATCAGTGTCTCATTTGCATTCGTTTATATATTCAGGGAAAATAGCATTCTTGCTCGTATATTGAGCATGAAACAATAACTCGCACATGTTTCTGTATCAACGAGGGTTTATTAAATCCATCTCAGTCCCTCAATACTTGTTCTTCATGCTATTAAGTGCTGCAAATCTACTTTAAAGATACAATGAACAACAGCGTGATTAGCTAAAGCAGTATATTTAGCAGGTATCCCGTTATACGCTCGCTGCTTGTGTGCATGCAGTCAGTCCTGACCGCTAAAGAGGAGGTCATTCGATGTTATTTGACTGTTTACGGCACTCACATTCTCCTGGTTTTATGCTAGAAGCAACATTTTGCTTGTAAGAAACAAATGCCCCTCCGTGCACCTCACATACCCCCCCCCCAGGGTACTGTACCCCCTCCGTGCACCCCACATACACCCCCCCCAGGGGTACGCATACCCCCGTTTGAGAACCACTGGCGTTGATGGTAAAGCGTGTATTGCAGTCTTTTTGATGCGACTGACTAAATATAGCAAATAGGATTTTTTTTTTATATTTGATCATTTTTTTTACTTATTAATATTTTTTTAGATACATCCATGAATTCATTTTCTAAACAAAACTATTGCCTGATATAATTTAATGCAGGATATTCCAATAAAATATGCATTATAGGCGATTTCATCCATTTATAAATTGTGCCTATTTCTGAATTTCTTTATAAAACTACATTTTATATCAGATACGATTAGTTGATTTCTCTACCTGTTTTTTGCATTTCTCTATTTTCTCTCTCTCCTGGCTGGTGAAGAACTTTCCGACGGTCTTGTTCCAGCGAAGGATCCACTCGTAGACGACGGCAAACTCTCCAGAGGTGGAGTTAAACGCGTAATACACACTGCGGCTCAATCGCTCGCTCTCAGCTGAGACACAGAGAGAGAGAGAGAGAGAGAGAGAGAGAGAGAGAGAGAGAGAGAGAGAAGAGAGAGAGACAGAGAGAGAGAGAAAGAGAGAGAGACAGAGAGAGAGAGAGAGAGAGAGAACAGCAGAGAGAGAGACAGACAGACAGACAGACAGAGAGAGACAGAGACAGACAGACAGAGAGAGTCAGAGAGAGAGAGAGAGAGAGAGAGAGATCAATGGTGGTGGTTGAGGAGAGACCACCCACGTGACTGTAAAGCGTTTTGGGTGTACTACAACACACAATAAAGCGCTATATAAACTCCATCCAGATCAGCACGTCTGATTAAACAAGGCCAGGGTTTCCCAAACAGGGCTTGAGAGTTGATGAACAGCTCATAAGTCATTTAATCATTACATTTAAAAATATATATATATATAAACAAATCCAACCATTAACATTATTAAAAAAATAAGAATTACAAATTGTAAAATAAAATAATAAAAAAAAAATGTATTAATAAATGTTTTTAAAATAAAAGAATGATGAAATAAAATCAAACACTAAAATAATTAAAAACATAAGAATGTATTATTTATTCGATAAAAAAATTGAATTTAAACAATTTCTAAAATAAAATAATAAAAATAAATTAAAATGTTTTTTATTATTAAAAATAAAAGCACCAAAATAAAACACTTTGTAAAATTATATAACATAAGAATGTTTTATAATAAATCATTTAATCATACAATTTGTAAAAAAAAAATATATATATAAACAAATCAAACCATTAACATTATTAAAAAATAAGAATAAAAATGAATCAAAGTGAAATAAACTGAAAAAAGAAACAAAAGTTTCTAAAACAGAATAAAAAATAAAATAAAAATGTATTAATAAATGGTTTTAAAATAAAAGAATGATGAAATAAAATCAAACACTAAAATAATAAAAAAACATAAGAATGTATTATTTATTCAATACATTTTTTTTATTTAAACAATTTCTAAAATAAAATAATAAATGTTAAATTATTAAAAATAAAAGTACCAAAATAAAACACTTTGTAAAATTATATAACATAAGAATGTTATATAATAAATAAATGTAAAGATAAAAAAATATATATATTAATAAAAATATGATTTTAATAAAACAAAAATGCAACATTATACAATGAATAGACATTTAAAAATAGAATAAATTTAAATAAAATGTGACAATTATTAAAATAACAAAATTAAAATAATCAAAGTAAAAAAATATACAATAAAATAAAACGCTTTAATGCAAAAATCATGTGACCATTAACTGACATCAGAGAATTGTGAACAAGCTTTTGACTTACAATGCCCAGTTTTACTATCATGACGAGCAAATATTGTAGAAAAACTCCACACTAAATAGTGACTAATACGACCCATTAATACACGTTAACCAGGAGTCACTCATTTATAATCGTGACATCGTCTGATGAAATCAACACGCATCTAACGTTACACTAAAGAGCGGCTCTGCGCTGGTTCTGGCAAATAGTGCATAATATTAACAGACGAACTATGCTCATATTTATAACTCCTAACTGTCAGTAAGTGCCAGGTGCTTGGGAACGCTGTTTTGTATGGCCAGCTGAATGCACTGCTTCTTCTTCTGCCGCTCGCTGCACAGACGAGACGCCGAGAGAGGCAACACAGCGCCGGGGGGTCAGATCTCACGCTCGCGACTGCCGTTATCTTCTAACTGAACCATACGTTTTATCCCAAAATGTGGCTAGGTTTGTCAGTTTGTATATTCTATGGAAACAAGCCGCTAAAAGGGTCTGACAGGTATTAAATATAGTGCTGAAGTGGCGCTGGTGTGTGAGAGAGACGCGGGAGCTGATGCAGCGGACGGGGGATATTGTGGATGAGTTCTTCTCTCTCATCACGTTCTACTAGTGTTACACGCGGAGTAACACATACAGCTGTGTCCTCGCCTCAATGTAACAGTGAAAGAGACCCCTCTGTAACAGTGTCGCTTTCCGAACCTTATTTAAATGATACCGGTTTTGTGGTATTTAAAAAAATTCATATCAAAAGAAAAACACCGGTATTTGGTATGAACCGGTGTACCGAGCAGCGCTATTTGAGGATTTCGGGAATCCCTCCACTAGTCAATCTCACTAATCATCTGTTTAAACGGTAATCATTAGATTCACACATAATCTCATAAACACGCGTCAAGCGCTGATTTTTCACCTATCTCACCGATGCACTTCCCTCTGTGAATGACGACCTCCCCGAGGAAGCTGCTGCTGAAGTGAAGGACTTCCTGCTGACGAGCATTATCTTCATTATACATGTCTCGTCTGGGAAACGAGAAGAACAGCACTCAGGTCAGACATATGTGTGTGTGTGTGTGTGTGTGTAGTGAGTGTGTGTGTAATGAGGTGAGTGGTGTGTGGTGTGTGTGTGAGTGTGTAATGAGGTGAGTGTGTGTGTGTGAGTGTGTGTGTAATGAGGTGAGTGTGTGTGAGGTGAGTGTGTGTGTGTGTGGGTGTGTGTGCGGTGAGTGTGCGCGCGCGCGCGAGTCTGTGAGTGTGTGCGAGTGTGTGTGTGCGGGGGGCGTGAGTGTGTGTGTGTGCAATGAGTGTGTGTGTGTGTGTGTGTGTGTGTGTGTGAGTGTGTGTGCAATGAGTGTGTGTGCGTGTGTGTGTGCGTGTGTGTGTGTGTGTGTGCGGTGAGTGTGTGGTGAGTGTGTGTGTGTGTGCGGTGTGTGTGTGCGTGCAATGAGTGTGTGTGTGTGCGTGCAATGAGTGTGTGTGTGTGTGTGTGTGTGTGTGTGTGTGTGTGAGAGTGTGTGTGAGAGTGTGTGTGTGTGCGGTGAGTGTGTGTGTGTGTGTGAGTGTGTGTGTGTGTGTGCGTGCGAGTGCAAGTGCATGTGTGTGGTGAGTGCGTAATGAGTGTGTGTGGATCCAGACCTGTGTCTGCTGCTGGATGTGGTTCTGCGTCTGTTCGTTCGTCAGTGTTTTCTTCCCTCAGACGGATCCACCGGAAGACCCTGACGAGGCAGAAGCTTGTCTCTCTAAAGTCGGTGGACGGTGATGGCAGCGCTCTCCAGACGCTCCTGAAGCACAATACATTACTGACATGCTATTATTGGCCCCCTCTTGAAAGTGAAAGTGAAGTGATGTGTGGCCAAGTATGGTGACCCATACTCTGAATGTGTGCTCTGCATTTACCCCCCCCCCCACACACACACACACAGAGCAGTGAACAAACACACAGAAACACACACACACACACACACACACACACACACAGAGCAGTGAACAAACACACAGACACACACACACGCAGTAGTGAACACACGCACTCTAAAACAGCAGATATATTACATTTATGATGGTAGCCTATTAAAAAGATGTATTCTTTGGCAGTGGACACATAATACATTTATAAACTTGTATAACTTCTTATGCAAGAACACTCAAATAATCTAAATTGGAAGCATGCACCATGTCACTATATAATCTGCTCACCGATTTAAATAGAGTTGCATATGCAGTATTGTCATGTCTTGTCTGTATAGTTTTGGTTCTTTAAATTCAATTTCTTTCCCTATGTTTAGTCCTGGGCTGTTTCGGAAATTGCCCCCTGTACCCTTAAATAGGTCACTACTAGTGGTTTCTTAAACCAGAGTGGGCCTTATCAAGTGCACTCATTCTCATAATGCACCTAACTGAAGTACACTCAACGGATATAGAATACCCACAATGCACTGTGAGGGTCATGCCGAATAAATTCCCGAATCTTGCCTGAAGATGATGCCTGCAGCTGAAGGATACATCCATCCATCAATCTTCTAAACCGTCCATTGTGAACACAACATAATATAATACAGGTTTATAGTGGATTTTGAACACAACACTGGTGTTTTTCCACAGTTACTCATTGGTTGATTGATTAGTCCCACCTGTGCTTTGTGTTATCCCACATTTAGGCTTTTTCTATCCGACAAAGCCCTGAGAAGTGCCCTCCACTAATTATGGTACACTAGGTAAATATGAGCAAAAAATAAATTTTTCATTCAAAAATATAATCTTAAAAAATCTGAACTTTAATTAAAAGTAAAACAACTGCAATAAGTTATGATCATAAAATAGATTTTTTTTGTATTATTGTCATCCTTTAATTTTTTTTGGCCTCGATTTGTTAAAGTGCCCCTATTATGCCTTTTCGGATATTATCTTTCATGCAGTGTGAACAAACTTTCAGGAAAGTTAATAAATGCCATATTATCATTATTATTATTTCACTTTAAGGTGTCAAATGTCACCTCGTATTAGGAAGGTTAATTTTTATCATCAGGATTTTTGATTATTGATTAGAAGGTGCTCCTAAATCATTTTAATTAGGAGCACAAGCGCTCCTAAAAGAAAAAGTAAGCGTAGAGCCCTGCATACTCTGATTAAACCCACAAGCATTCATTTATATGAAGGAAGACACAATATTGTACATTTCTTTCGACGCATAAATTCCTCTCGACAGTTATGATATTCAACATGAGTGATATTTCACAATAAACCAGCTAATATTTACAGCACCGGCTTCGTTTCACTGTTTTCTTTCCCCAGATGAACAAAGACCTCACCAGTTTGGCCATCTCTTTCTTCCTCCTCTCTTCTCGTCTCTCCTCCTCTCTCCTCTGGATTTCTGCCAGAATCTCATTTTGCTGTGGACAGAAATACAGCACTAAACAATAACTCAATATTTACAGCACTGATATCAACACCAAGCACTTCAAAGAGATGTACGTATTTATAAAACAACAATAAAGAGCAATGCGGTTGATTTCCTTTCCTTTAATCAAAGCTGCTCTTTAATAACTCAGCAGGGCGGGTTATAACCATAAACATAGACGTAGTGTCCGTGACGGCACCCGTCGGTTTCTGAAGCTCAAAGTGGGCGGAGACAGCCGTCGCCATCTTGGCTGCGCGTCACTCCCGGATAATCGAAAGTGGGCAAAATGGCGGGATGTGGGAGGAGCTGGTTGCTGAAACCACGCCCACCAAGCAGCGGCAATCCACCTGTCACTCAAGTGGCCACGCCCTTAATTATGCAGAACTTTAAGGCTTAATATAATTTAAACCGATAAGGTCACCCCCTCACACTTGTCATGAAGGGCATAATTAGCTATATAGATCAAAATAATTAGTTGCACCAGACTGTAAACATGTTTTTTCTGCTGTAAAGTTGGGTGTTTTAACATGGGGGGGGGTCTATTTTGCACCCAGCCTCCAGTCGATGATTACAGTGTTAGTCACGTCCGTGTTGCTTCTCGAGGAGAGCGGGAGGTTGCCGCTTGGTTATAACAGGTTGTGTAACAGGAAGTGACACGCACCATCTGCTCTTCCTGTCTGCGGCGCTGGTCGATCCTGTGCTGCTCCTCCAGAGCCAGACGCTCCTGCAGACGCCGCTGGTTCTTCAGCATCTCCTCGTGGAAGGAGCTCGAGGGAGGAACGTTGTGCTCCGTCAGAAAACCCTGAACAAAGTCTGCCAGCTCGTAGATCATCACCTGAGAGAGGAAGAGGAGGCATCGTAAAACAAGAGCATGTTACGCTTCCTGTTCTGCAGCACCTTCTGAACATATACATATATATTTATTTATATTCATTCATATTTATATCAACATTATTCATTTTCACAGCATTGATGTAAATATATGGACCTAATTTACCATACATTTTATTATTATATTATACAATATTCATATTATATATTTAAATACTTAATTTAGTAAACATTACTAATGTCACAGTATTGAAGAATATGGGCCTATTTTATTATTATATTAATATTATATTTAAATAATTAATTTTATAAACATTTTCCTTTTTTACAGCATTGAAGTAAATCATAAGCGCCTATTTTATTATTATATTAAAATAATTAATTTAATAAACATTTTCCTTTTTTACAGCATTGAAGTAAATCATAAGAGCCTATTTTATTATTATATTAATATTATATTTAAATAATAAATTTTATAAACATTTTCCTTTTTACAGCATTGACGTAAATCATAAGAGCCTATTTTATTATTATATTAATATTATATTTAAATAATTAATTTTACACATTTTCTTTTTTACAGCATTGAAGTAAATCATAAGAGCCTATTTTACTATATATTTACAAAATAAAATTCAACAACAATAATAAGAGCCATTATTAATAATTGAGTACCATAAACATCTTAATTACCCCTAACTTTAGAGCGGTAGTGCATATGCATGCATACAGAATAGAATGTCACACGTTTAAGATCTGAGAGTTATAACGGTCGGACCTCTCCGCATCGGGCTTGGGCCAGTTCGTCCAGATCGCTCTGCAGTCGCTCTAGTTTGTCGTGGGACAGGCCTTTAGCCTTCTTCAGCTGCAGCTCCGGAGGCCTGATGACATCACAAACATTCACACATCACTCTTTAAACACAGAGACAGTCAAACAATTCACCACATTACAAAATAAAAGTCTGTGTACATAATATATGTGTGTGTGTGCTGTGTATAATATAAATACACTCACATGCATGTATATATTTCAGAAAAAAATTATGTTTATATATTAAATAGAAATATGTACATGTAAATATTTTCAAAACATGTGTGTGTATTTATATATAACATAATAAATATACACATATATTATGTAAACAGACTTTTATTTTGGAATGTGATTAATTGTTTGCCGTTGACCCTTGACTGTAGATTGTTGTGCTTGTCATAATCACACTTTTGTTTCATTTAAGACTGTAATTTATTAGTTATTATAGTTAACTAAAGCCATTTTAAAAACATTTTGTGACTTGAAATAAAATAAACATTAACTGAAATAAAAATCAACAAAACTAAAAACGTAAGGGAACATTTTCATTTAGTTTAACTTGATCTACTAAAATAACTAAAACTGAAAAAATGAATTATTTAAAACTGTTAAACATTAAAAATATATTTAAAAGTGACTTTAAATATATTAAATATTGCTAAAAAAAAATTGACTAAAATGAAAAACATAACAATAAAACTGATTCAGGCTATTAGAAATGTAACAATATCTTGATAAACTAACACTACATGATCTCGTGTTATTATAAGCATAATGAACAGAACTACAATAAATAAAGTACTAAATATTTAGGTAAAGATCGTGTTAATATTAATCTTCAAAATATCAATAGATCAGTATGTATTTTTATTGAAATAATCAGATCAGTGTTAATCAAAATGAGTATTAAAAATGTCTGATGTTTTGGAAAAGGAGATATTTTTGTTTGCAGGAGGTAATAACCGGCCCAAAACAAATCTCTGATCATGCTATATTATCACCATGTTTTTGTCAACTCGTTTTCGAACCCACAACCTCGGGTTACAAGTCCAATGCTCTATCATTAGGCCACGGCCGCCCCACAAAGAACTAGCTCACCCCGTCGGGGAACCGGACCCCGGTCAGGTGGAGATACTGTCCACTATACTAACGAGGAGTTCTCTGCATTTAACCCATCCTGAGGCCCTGTCCCAAATGGAACACTTCATGTGCACTTGCGGTCTTACAATGGCCGGCGCGTGTCCGTTAAGTCCACGAGACCGTAGCGTGTCCCATTCCTCATTTTAGCCTTCAGAAGGGTGCTCGCGAGCAGCCGTTATGCGCCCTCGATCCGCACTTCTGCCGAACCCGCAACAGACTTCTACCAGACAGTCAAAGCGGCATTACGTCACGAAAGTGCGGACTCCAAGGAAGACCACGAAGGTTTAGGGTGCCATTTGGGACAGGGCCTAAGTGCATACGCACTCGAAGCAGTGGGCGGCCATGTTACGGCGCCCGGGAAGCAGTTGGGGGTTTGGTGCCTTGCTCAAAAGAGCAAGCGCTGGTTAGTCCCCAAACTTACAATTCCTGCCGGACCGAGACTCGAACCCGCTGACTTTAGGTTACAAGCCCGACTCTCTAACCATTAGACCACGAGTTCCCCTTGAAGTAATATAGCATGATCAGAGATTTACAAGCAGTTTTTAAAAGCAGAGCACAAAGGTTCAAATCTCAGGGAGACTTCAAGTATATAATTATTAAACATAATTATTATTATCCTAATAAACAGACTGATACTCACACATCAGGATATGTGGGTGAACATTTGACCTGCAGGTCCACTGAGACGTAACTGGTCTGTCCGAACCCGAGTCCCTTCGGCCGGAGGGCCAGGTAAACCTCTGGAGGACTTCTGACCTACAACACACACCAAACACTGCAACCGGACAGTATAACAACACATGATGCAGGGCTGAGCTCATTAACATATGATACGCCCACTCGTATGAATTAACATATGACACGCCCACACATGCATGTCAGTACGCAGGGGAGCAGGAAGGGACATGAACAGCTAAATTATGCCTGTTTGTGCAAGGAGAAATGTTATACGTGAACTGAATAGAAAAACAAATTACTTAAATTAACTTTAAAATTATTACAAATATTTGTATTACATAAAATAAAAGCAGATGAACAAGCAGATGAACATAGAAATATATTTGTGTGTATTGTAACGCTCTGACCCGATAACTCTTTAAATCCGTGAAATGAAAGAGATGGAAAACGAAAATTGGTGTCCCACACATTTAATGTTGGTACTCAACAACGTGCTCCTCTCATAAATGAGAGATTAACTCTTTCTTGGCGTTACAAACAGAGTAAATACAAATAATAACAAGAAGGCAGAGCGGAATTATCATCCTGGTGGTTCTCGTTTCACAGTCACGTAGTCCTTCTACGTCATCACCATATAGTGCACGTATAAGTGAAGGATCAGTCTCTTAAAGGGCACACCGCACAATAATGTGATGCATGCAAACACAGTTTTGCCGTTACAGTATGTAAGCGTGTGTGTGTGTGTATGCATGTATGTGTGTGTGTGTGTGTGTGTGTGTATGCATGTATGTGTGTGTGTGTGTGTGTGTGCATGTATGCGTATGCATGCATGTGTGTGAGTGTGTGTGTGTTTATGCATGCATGTGTGTGTAAGCAAGCATGTAAGTGTGTGTTTATGCATGCATGTGTGTGTGAGTGTGTGTGTAAGCAAGCATGGGTGTGTGTGTGTGTGTGTGTGTGTGTGTAAGCATGCATGTATGTGTGTGTGTTTATGCATGCATGTATGCGTGTGTGTTTATGCATGCATGTGTGAGTGTGTGTATGCATGCGTGTGTGTGTGTGTGTGTGTGTGTGTGTGTGTGTGTATGCATGTATGCGTGTGTGTGTGTATACGTGTGTATGCATGTATGTATGTGTGTGTGTATGTGTCTTTATAACAAATACACACATTACATTATGTAAACAAAAACGTTTATTTTGGATTAATCGTTTGACAGCACTAATGTGTATATAGTCATACATACACAGAGCTAATTAACATCTGACACGCCCACATGTCATATATCAACATACTTCCGCAGACAGGAGAGTAACGTTAGAAAGTGAAAAGAACAACTAAATTCCGCTTGTTTGTGCTGTAAGAGACAGTGTAAGTTAACTTAAGACAGAATACTAGGCATTGAACTCCACACACTGTTACTGAGAGACACAGACGCGCTCGTGACGCGGATTATGGGATGCATACCTTCCACGGACGCTCCGCGCGGGAGTCTCTGAAGTCCTCTCCGTATATCGATGACAGCGCCTCGAGCTCATTCTCCTGCTGAAGAGAGTAATCACTCATCCTGCATCCCGAGCTCACAGACTCTCCTCAACACCAAACACGCGCTGCGAGGCACTAATAATCACAAACCAAACGTGTCATGTGGAGGCATGGCATCATCACACCGTCTCGCGCTGATGACGTGTCCGGAGCGACCCGCGCTACGTCATCACGCCGCTGAGTGGCGCTGCTGCTCGTCATTCTGCGCTCGTCTGAGAAACTTTATGAGGTGTTTATCGCGAATTATTTATATTTGACATCTCGATTGTATCGGTCTTGAATTAGGACGCCGGGCTGTAGAAACAGATCGCGCTTTTACTGTGTTACTGTGTTCCGTGTGGAACGTACTAAGTTCACTACCGCTTTATAGCTTTATTATTCATGCCATCTGATTTTATTTAATCTTTTTCTTTTTATGTAATTAATATATATATATATATATATATATATATATATATATATTATATATGATTGATAAATTAATTGTATTGAATAATTAAATTACGTATTACAAATGAATGATAACTGATTTTGTGTGTGTGTGCGCGCGTGCGTGTTGTGTGTGTGTTGTGTAACACCCCCTCCCGGCGTGCGTGTTTAGTGAGTGTGTGTGTTGTGTGTTCAGTGTGTGGTGTGTGTTGTGTGTGTGTGAGCGCCTGTGCGCGCGCGGGGAGTGTTAGAGCGCCTGTGTGTTGTGTGTGTGGTTGTGTGTGTGGGCTGTGTGTGTGTGAGTGTGCTGTGTGTGCTAGTGTGTGTGTGTGTGTGTTGAGCGCCTGCGTCCCGTGAATGTACAGCCAGTAAGCATGTCGGATGTATGCCAGTGGGCTGTTATACTTTAGCCTGTAAACCTCACGTGATTTTAAGACTGTTAGAGCGCCTGACTCAAATGATGGTCCGCCTCCCGGCTTTACTTGTACATATATATACAGTGCCTCCGTGGGT